>JAWWMP010000132.1:3879954-3941854 GCA_035047865.1 Dendrocincla tyrannina | reverse complement strand
GTATTCCTCCTGTGTCCCTGAGCTCAGGGTGAGCTCATTCCCACCTGCTGCTGCCAGGAAGGACCTGCTCCCCAAGGACATCCCCGTGGGCTCCCCAAGGATGACTGCATTCCCCTTCCAGTGCTGGCTCCTTGCTCCTTTAGGGTAAGCACATGTTGGGAGAGAACACCAGGCAGGGCAGGGCCAGGACAGCACCCAGTGCACACAATGTTACCCGGGGAATGCCCCCTGATCCTGTGAGTCCCATCCTGCACAGGGACTCGATGTCCTGGGGTTTGTTCTCAGGCACAGAGGGCTCTGCAAGGAGCAGGAGGAAGATGGGAGGGCCCAGGTTTTACTGATTCGTGTGCTAAGACGAATTAAGCCCTGCAGGCCTTTTGGCATGAGTCTGTACCAGCAAAAAGAAATATATTGTACAGCAAGGTCTGTATGGACCCTAAACTCAATATATACATGATGACACAAGAACTGTTATCCTTCTTTGCTCAAGCGCCACATTGGGCACAAATTTTGTCTCAGTTTGAAAGAAAACTAACATGTCTATCTGGGCTAGGAAAGGGGCCTCTTTCCCAAAAAATAACAATTCTTAACTACAAATATGCATATATATCTATCATCCGGGTTCGGGGGAAGGTGATGGCTCTGGAACACTCATATGGGAAAAAGGCGGTCCCAAGGGGCTACTGAAACCTTCCCCCTGGGCAGGATAAAGACCCTTTTTTCTCGTCGTTTGCCTGAAGCCTTAGGGCAGGGGGGCAGGTGGCGCCGGCCCTCGGTGAGAGCTCTCCCTCCGAAGGACAGCACAGGGCGCAGAGAGTTTGGGGGGCAGAGCCAAAGGGGCTCCCTCCAAGACGCTTGCACCGGCGCAGCAAAGCGGTGGCTCCCCCTTTCAGCAGCCGCAGGAAAATAGCGTGTCCAGCCCCAGGAAGAAACCTCTCTGTCCCTCCCCCGGCCAATGGAAGCGGGATGCGGAGCTATCACCACCCCTCTGTTACCTGGCCCTGGCTCTTCCGCTCCAAATACCTGTGTTGGTAAGGGAGGGGGGAAATTCCCTGAAAGATTTTGGAACTATAACACACAGTGATGCTGCGCTGTTCTGGTGCTGCCCTGCTTTGCTGAAGGTTAGGAAATCAGAGCTCCAGCCATGCTAAAAGATTTGATGCAAAACAGGCCCTTTTATTTTCCAATCATCTCAAGGGCTTTTGAGAGAGGAGGAACGCAAATGACAGTGAATGGACTGGGAGGGCCTGCCCTGAGGGTAAGGTTAGGTGGTGTAATAATCTCCATCCTGAACCTGGGGCTGTGTAGCACCTTCCCTAATGTGCCTGGTCACAAGGTGAACCACTCTGAGCAAACCTCACAGATTTTCTGCCCACATGCCTTACAGCAAAGCTTAGGGTTCTGGTAAACACCTGAACCCTCCCCAAAACACTTCCTTTTCATTAATTAATTACTATTTTCCTCCACATTAATCACTATTTTCCTCCACATTACACTCACTGAGAAACTTGCTGTCTTTCCATGCACTGCCCTTTCTTTGGTGCTCTGATTTTTTGACTTCCAAAAGCAAACTGTATCATGTTTCCTAGATGTAAAACATTTCTTAGTTAAATAACAGGCTTTCTTCTTTGAGAATCAAAGAAGTTAATGGACAAGTTCTCTTTGTTTCACTTTGTTGTGAGGGAAGGGAATGGTCTGGCTGAAGAATTTTGTTTTGAGAGAGCACTGGATGGGCATATCAGTCAGATTTGTGGGGTTTGTGTTTTGTAAGAAAGATAAAACTAACTAATGAATTGCAGAGTTTCTCTAGGCAGTGTCCTCTTTATGCCTGTTGTTAAGAGCAGTGTAGACAACAGTATCCACAAAGCTCATTAAGGAAAAATGTTCTCATGTCTTCTCTCAGACATGACACATCTTTCCACTGTTGGAAAAACAGCTGAGCTACATTTGGAATTTCTCTAAAATACAAAAGAGACTATCAGAGTCTCTTCTCAAGAGAAGAACCCATGAGGATTTATTCCCTGGGGACTTGGGAATTATTTATTTCAAATATACAAAGTCCCAGTTCAACCCAGCAATACTCTTGGTATATTGTTGGGCCAAAGAAGCTCTTTACCCTTCAAGGCCTAACACTGACTCAGTCTCCCTGAAGTACAGTGGTATTGCACAGTCCCAGGCTATGGAACTGGTAACAGGACCACTCAAAAGAAACGTGGGGGTAGGAGACCAGCACTTGGTATGTGGACAAGGAAGCTTTTGCATCTGAGCTAAGAAAAACAGATTGGAACCTCAACAATAGGCCACATGGCCAAGAGAAATGGAAAAGAATTGAAAAACAGAAAGCATAAAAACAATGCTTCAAAGAAGTCACTAATCTAGTCAGGATGAAAAGGCTACTAAGAAATGGGTGACAGCCACAATCAAAAGTACTCTATTTGTAACAAGGTACACAGATACTCTACTCTGACTTGTCCCTGAATTGCACAGGTAAGAAAAGTGCGATCAGAAGTTTTTGAAGTTTTTGAGAGATTTACAAAGTAGCTGCCTGTTTAAAGGGTTCATATGAGTGAAGGAAAGGCAGCAGGGATTCAGAAGGGGATGCAATAGCACAGGCATTAAAGATAGCATGCTGCTGTTCTGTTTGCAGTCAGAACAGACACCTGAATAGCCTGCCACCTCTGCCAGTTGTGCCACAACACTTTTTTCCTGGAGAGGCCGTGTGTGATCGATCTCTGAAGCAGCTGCCGAGACACAACCCCACAAATAACAATTGCTGTCTGCTCTGTTCTCTGGTAAGTTCAGCATTTCCATTTGATTCAGACTGTAGCTGTTATGGCTCGTGCTTTCAGGCCTGGCAATCCTCTGTGTGGCCCTTTGAACTGGCTGAGAGAAGCACTGTTCAAATAGAAGGATTTTGTGGCAAGGGATTTTCTCCTCTACTTAAGCCTCAAAAGGTCAAGGTATCTCAGTTGGGTTGATTTCCCTGACCTGAGGAGGAACACAAGAGTGTTGACACTCCTGCCAGCCACAGGATGGTTAATACCTGAGGTGCTATGCAGGATCATTAGGCTTTTAGGCTGACACAGCACCTTGGGAGGACAGAAGACATGTTGTGTCCTTGATGTCTCTATTTTAGGGTATCAGAAGACCTACCAGGAGCTCTCCACTCTGAATCTCTTGTCAGTGTTCCCTCCCACAGCCTCATCTAAGCACCTTAAAGTTCTAAAGCATTATATATACACCTAGCAGAAAAAATAAAAGTGAAAGAAATAAATTCAGCATTACTAAAACAATAAGAAGCATAGCAGAAAGAATAATGAAACATTGGAAATGATTTATGGGTCTAATGGATCACTCAATATATCTTTACAAAAGAAAATAATCCAAATTACCTCAGCTTTAACAGTCGTGGTTCCCCATGACTGCAGATGAGGAACTTTTAAATGTATGTGTAAGACTGGAAATGGTTATAAAAGATCAGAGGCTTTCAAAACTCACTGTGTACCAGGTCTAGTGAGTGCAATGCCAAGAGTAATATATGAAATCCGATCTGACAGTTCCATAACTTTCCTTTGTTTGAGGAGATCCCCATGCAATGAAAACATGCAGCGTTGTGCCAGGGCTAAAAGAAACAGTCAGTGGAAAGGAGTCAGAGGTAACAACCACTGGGCAGTGTCTCACTGGCAAAGTATAAAAAGAAAATGAAGAATTAACTCCATTAAGAAATCCCAAGGAACGTGGTTTAGATTAAAGGACGCTCCCTTCAACCAGGCTGCTGGAAGGCTGATGTAGCACTGCTCATGCAGATGTCTGGAAAGCAGTTCCCAAACCCTAAACTTTGGAGATTGCTTCTAAAGGCTGTTGCTCTTCCACTGCTCTGTGCCACCTCCAATTTATCTTAAAGCATAAAAAAATAGAAACTACAGCTCTGAGTTAAGTAGGAGAGGTCTTTTCAGAGAAACACAATGAAACCTAAGATGTTATGGTCTGTAGATCCACTATCTATAGCAAGCTGGCACGTCTCCTTGTACCTATGAGCAATAGAAATGAAGTAGGAGCAAATATGTCAAAGCTCAGGGAGTTTAATTCAATCCCTTGGTTCACACTGGCTACATGTGAACAGAGCACACAGAACAGGCTACAAAGAACAGTAAACTGCTCTCTTGGAATCCTGGGAGATCAGACTGGCTCGGGTGGTTTGTCTTTAAAAATCTGGTTCTATATTCTGCTCCAGGTTGTGATTTTAGCAGGACTCTCTGCTGGCAACAGGACCTCAGCCCATCTTGGAGATATTCAGAGCTGGACTGATTCACTCAAACATTAGGCACACAAAGATTACTTAAGAAAGATCTCAAGTAAGGGGGCTTGTGTTGGGGCCAAACTCTGGGCTGATGCTCTGAGGTTCTGTTAATCAGTTTTGCAACTTTTTTGTTAAATTCTGAATTAAACTTGACAAGGAACTTTGAGTGTTCATCAAGTTGAAGAGTGAGCACTTTGTGCTCTCTCAAACAGACACAAACCTGCTTCCTTGTGCCAGTTCAGCCCTGAAAAGGACAAGCCAGCTCTGCTTATGTTCTCTATACTACATTTTCCTACAGGAGAGAGAAATGCTCAATGCTGCTGTTGCCCTGCCTGCTTTCTGCATTTTTGTGTATGTTCTCTGACCATCTCTGCAAGCCTCTGTCTCATTGTCTGCAAAAGGTGTTACCCAATGGCAGCACCCCAAGGAAACAGTTTCTCCTTTCCTAACCACATTTCTTTGTCCCAAGTGTGAGATGTGATGAAGGATGTCTCCTGTCCTAATGAAAGAGACTGAAGGTTCCATTGACTTCACCGAGGTCAAACCTTCACCCTCAGGGACCTAGTGGTAGAAATGGGAGGGATTTCCACTTTCACAGAGAATTTGCAACCCCCTTAATTGTGTTGAAACCTCAAATATTTCCTTCACAGGGCAAAGTTCGCATCTTATTTCAGATGAATGTAGTGGCTGAGCGTCATCTGCTGCTGGAAAAGCTTTAGAAGTTACTTAAAACTAGAACAGGCATGAAAGAGAAGCAGGGTGGGAAAGGGTTGTTTGCTATTAAACACCAACACAAACCCAGCTTTTTGTCTGTGCCCTTCCCCCTTTTTGTTCACACACTCCTCTTCACCCTTCAGACAGCCTCAGAATGCTAATTTTTCTAATCACTTGGAGAATGAAAACTATTATAGAAATCAACTAAAATATTATTTTAAACCTTGTTTAATGAGACTGGACTCATACCCCTAAATAAAGTCCTGATCTTAACTAACTGCCAAGAATAGTTCCCACACCCTATATAACCTGACACATTCAAATTCAAAGCAAGTATTTGAAACCACTTTCAAAAAGGGTTTCTGAATATTGAACATACTGGCAGGTGGGATTTATGAAGAAATGGTTTTAAATAAAAGTCTTAATTGTAATCTTTTCACAGATGTTTAGGGCTTCTCTTCACATAGCAGAGGATAGGGATGCTCAGAAAGATTCACTGAAATGATAGTGGAATGATAAAGACCTGATCAAGTTATTCTTTGTTGTGGATTCCACCAGTTTCTGAACTTTAAAGTGTTCAGTTATTTTGTTTTTCTCAGGGGTAAAATCTGAATACATGTAACGCTTGGGTAGCACCAATAACAATGTGAAAACCTTCCCACATCAAAGCTGTGGCTACGTGCTTTTGTCTGTCCTAATGGTTTGAGAGAAAATCTTGATAAATCAACATGAGATTTTTTTCTTTTTCTTTTTTTCCCTTCTTTCTTAAGTTTTGTTGTCTTGATTAGATAAAAAATAATAGGGAGCTGTCAATCTGTTTTCTTTTCAGGTCTTCTCTGTCTCTTTCTAAATTAGTTACAGCCTGCTTTTTGTAGCTTTATAGCCAGCCTGACCTAATTTAATTACCATGACTTGTGTGGCTTAAAGATAAATAGTTTTATTCAGCCTGCCTACTTTTGTATAAGTTTTCCCTTTCACACATCTCCCTATATTTTGGCATTCAGAATTCTCGTCTTCTGTTCTTGGGTAGGTTAACACAAGGTTAGTTTATAGCATTGTCCATATTTTCACAAAAAGGCCTTTGATGCAGTTGGTCCCTGCTTTGCTCTCGGAGCCTTTGTGGGACACAAATGAACATTATATTAGCTGGGGAGGCATGGGATGGAAAATACACCCTTATGCCCACCATGAGGTAGAAATCCTCTAAGCTTGTTCCTATATTGCTACTGTCTGAGATTTTTTTCTTGTTTTAGGAAAATACTACAGAAATCACATCTTGGGATTTCTTCTCTACAGATTACCCTAAGCTGTGCCATAAGTGGGTAGAAGAGCTCCAGGACACCACTTGGCAGTATAAAAATGCCTCCAGGCTGTCCAAGAACACGGTAAATGCTTTACACAGGGGTGTGTCCCCCATGCACAGCTCCCTGCCAAGAGCAGGGACAAATCCTTCCACTGCCCTGCTGGCCACCTTTAAGTACAGCAAACAAGCAACCAGCTTATACAGCTGCAGAATCCTGCTTACAAGAAGGGATTGTCATGTTTCTTCCTGTCCTTGGCCAGGAAAACAGGAGTGATAGTAAATGGTTTGTTTAAAAACTGGTTAAATTTGTTACTTGCCTGTAATCACTGCATTTTTTTAAAATCTCAGTCTCACATGTAATACCCAGATGGTTGTACAAAGACTATCTCCATCTCATGTTTAATCTATGAATACTAAATACATTAAAAATAATTCTGTTGAGACTTGCTGCAGTTTTTAATACAAATGTGGATAGATAATTGTGTCATTTCTTGTGTCATCCTGATGCTGCTAGAAGAGCCTCCCACTCTTTTTAAAAAAGGCATCTACTTGGGTTTAAAATGAGTATGTTTTGAGGGCATTAGCAAAGCAAATTGCCAAGACTAATCCTGACCTACCACAGGTTTTAATAGGAAGAGCAAACCCTGAAACTCAAAAGCAAATGCAACAAATGTGTTTTATGAATCCATGTGCAATACTTTTGTTGCAATGAAATAAAATGCCAGACACCTTGAAGTCGCTCTCCTGTGGTTAACTCTTCTGAGCTACTTTGTAAATCAATCTCCCAATACCTGGTCTTGTCCCACCCTTGTTATTAAACTAACAAAAGCAGTTTATACCAACCACACTATAAAGTTAAAAATAAAAACTCTTTCAGGCATTTGCTTTACCCTGTTGGACACCTTTATCTAAAATCACATTCCTGTTCTAATAAATAAAATTCCATATACATTTCAATATATGAAATGTTTTGTTTCCAAATATAATGTTCAAATGCCTTGTTTCAGTATTGTTGGTCTACTTATTGGATGGCAATATTCCTACACAGCTTACATGAAACCAACCTTATTAACTGTAAAGCTCCCAGGATGCTGATTTGCTTCAGAACAGATTATAACACTTCAGTAGGTGCAGAAAAAAAATCAAATCCAAACCCTTCATATAAACTTTTCAAGAAATAGTGCAATCCTCAGCAAAATAACACATTTTGATAAAATTTAAAACTTCAGGGCCTGAGGACATGTTTCTCCTACAACAGGTTCACCTGAAAAGGAGGAGTTCCAAGAAATCCAGTTGGAGATACCCGAGTGGTTCAGCCAGGCTTTCTCACTGTCCTTTGAATATTTAATGATTTACCTGGAACTTCTCCTTGGCTGAACTATTATAGAACTCATGAACACAAGCAGTGTTTGACAGTCAAGGCAGCTGCTGGCCTTGCCTGTAGACCTACCTCTTTCCTGTGTGCCACTGCCTCTGGAGGAGGAAAAGGTGAGCCAGAATTGACAGGGAAGCAGTTCCTGAATGGCTCAGGCTCTGTTTACTGTGGTAATTTATATCTACAGTCTAATTAAAAAAAATTAACACTCTGTATGCTAAAGAATGCACCAGCAGTGGGTAAGACCAGCAGGAGCAGGTACACCTAAATTAGGACAGGAATATGTGTGGGACGTGGAAATCTGTGCTGAAGGACTGAAATGAGAATACCTGGGCTCCTGAGAGGTTCTGCTGACAAAGTGCTCCTGGTGGCAGTGGTTGATCACGGCTGCTCTTCTCCCTAGGAGGATGACATTCTGCTGCTTCTCTGTGTCCAGAGTGTCTTGATTTTAAATCCTTCACAAAAATCTACGTCTTCCAGTGTAAAAGTACAGTGGAGCTTGATCTCATTTGGTACCTAAAAGTAGTAAGAGCCACCAGAGGTGAATTTTAGAAAAGGTCATTCCTTAGTTACATACCTTTGTTAAAACCTGTACAAAAATTATGTCAGAACGAGATATGCCATGGGGAAAAATAAAGTACAGATCATTCATGGATCTGATTGTGGATCACACCCTGACTGCATTTGGCAGAAGTGCACATCTGACTGTTAGTGCAGCCAGATTCCAGGAAATAAAGGGCAGAATATGGCACAGCTTCCAGGCCTCTGATCATGCACAGAAAGCAGCTGATATTTTGAGGTTCTGAGGTTACAACATGTGGCTCTTCTAAAGCACAGACTGCAACCTTGAGGGGCTTGGTTTGTTTTCCAGCTGAAATCTGACATGCATTACATGTGAACATTTGGAAGTCATATTGACCATCATGCATTACATATAATTGCTTTAACTTTTACAGTATGCAGTCATTAAGCTGACTTCCATAATAACAGAGCACTTAACAGAACCCTTACCCACATGTGACCCAATAAAGAGGAGCAAGTGTGGTGTCCAGCTCTACCAACACTGTTTGCTGGAGCGTAGATGGAGACAGACCCTTCTGAAATCACTGGTGGTGCTTCCAAACAAAGGGGTGGAGAGGAAGCAGGTCAGCCTGATCTGTGAACAGACACACACATATAAGCATAAACCACTTCTGGCACACTCAACGTTCTCTGGACAGCAGGGAGAGATCTGATCTGTAAAACAGTAGGCCCCAGCAATTAGGCTGTGACAGATAAGAACTTCTCCTTAATTTGTGCTGTTGGGTGTGTATGTGGGCTGTTCCCGTGGTGATTTCATGTTCCTCTCTGACTTCACTGAAACCCAGTCTTTATCAGCTGGGATCATGGCATTCTTTCCAGGGGCAGCAAAGGAATATTCCATTTGGAAGGAATGAACTATGATATGTGGGCCTTGCTTCTGTCTTAGGGGAAGCAATGCTTTTGTAGTTCTACTCCTCAAAAAAAACCTGTGAACAAGGAAACTACCTACTTTATTATCCACACAAGTGCACCCTTTCAAAGCATCAGGGGACACTCAACAAGTCACATCCATTAATATCTAACAGCAGCAAGACTCCACTTCGCTGCTTTGGAAATCTGCCTTGCCAGAGTTGTGCACAAAAAGGTCCCATAAAAACAGTCCAGAAAAGTTAAAAAATCTCCTACCTCGTGAATGTCTTGCATTGTTTTTTTATATCTGTGCATTACTACATTCCGAAAGTTAAGAAAAATCCTTCTGAGACAACACCCTCAAGGTACATAAAGACCTGTGAGATGGCAAATTCCCTCCACACATTAGTTCAGGCTCCAGCCAGAGAAACCCCTAAAATTTTAAACTAGTACTTGCATTGTTGCACTACATCAGCAAAAGCAGCAGCTCACACTTTTCTCAGTAAGAATTTAACAGCATCAACCTAAATTTTCATTTGTCAAAACCCCATCCCACAAAGCATTTAATTCTTTTTGGTAGGAAAAGAATTTTTTGAGGCCTTACAGGAGGGAATTTTTTAGTTTCTTCTTGTTGTTGCTAACTGGATTTATTTTTATGCATCCTTAGAAGCTGAAGTCACACTTCACACAAAAACTATTTCCAAGAAAAGAGGTTCATGCTTCTGGATAGAAAACAAGTAAAACTCAGATTCAAATTCCTCCTTTACTTCCGTGACCTGGGGCAGCTCCTGCTGCCTTTAAAGTATTTGTACTTCTCCTGTCCCTGGTGATTGTTATTAATACAGTTTAGGGAAAGTGGTGATAAAGATCAATTCCTTACCCAGAAAAGAAACATTAACTGCTTCTTTCATGTCTTCCATAGCGAGGGAGCAGCTACAGTTTCAAATGATCCCCAGATGTTTACTACCTCTGCTGCTCAAAAGCAGTGTAGGTTTTCTCCAGAGCCACGGTGGGTAATTCTGGTTATCCTGCAGACTTCAACCCCTTGTCCTCACAAGAAAAATGTAAAGGTCAAAAGAAAAAGCCTGTGTGGCGTAGAAGTGTCCAAGGAAAAACAAACCAAGAATGGTCTCTTACCATTGGCCAACTTAAGCTTTACCTCTGTATACTAAACCAAATAGTCAAGGAATTCCTACAGAGATGGGTACATGAACATTACAGGATTTTCCCTTAATTACAGAAAGATTTGATGATTCTGCTAAAAGAATAATTGCAAAGGTCTCTCACAAAAACTGTCCTATTTTTCTGGTTCTTTAGAGCAGTGTTTTCTTTATTCTTTCTTTATTCTTCCTCAGAGCTTGGACACAGTACAGTCCAACTACACTTGTAAACATGATTGCTAACACAAAAATGGGGGGAAAAAAGCTTTCCTCATTAGCTACTACAAGATTAAGAATAATAAGAACAATTTTCATTCTATTTCTCTTTCCTTTGCACTTTGTTCTGCTTATTCCCTGACGATATGAAGACTTACCTTTACTAATGCTTAGTCCCACTGGAAGCAATTAAAGCTGATAAAAACAGGCACTTTCCAAGAGCTTTAAAAGGATTATCTGAAGAGCCCACCAATTCTGTCGTTATTGTAGCCAGCTAATAAAGACAGAAGAACAGGCCATACAGGACAATAAAACACTGTACTTCTTGGTCTGCACTGCTCCTTTCCCTCCCACCTTCTGAGGAACACTGCCCCAAAGAGTTAGTGCTGCATGAACAGCAGAGATAGAGACAAAACACCCCAAATTGTGGCAGGACTCAAATCCAATCTCTTACACTTAGAGAATGCAATGGCAAACAAAAGCCTCTGATCCTGATTTCAGAGCAATTATTCCTCATTGAGCTCTCAGGTAGCTGAGCTGGGCTCGTGGTTTTTAATGCATGCAAAGATGCCAATTTGACTTCACTACATCAGACCAGGAAATTAAACATTTACATGATAGGATTCCTTTCATGCTAAATAGGCAGGATTAAAATTGACTTCTCTGGTCAGAATTAACCAAGTTGTTCAGTCTCTGCAGGATCTGCAGTTAACCAGCTGTTAATCCTCAACTACTCTTAGTCACAGGTTTGTCCAAACTGAACTGTAAATGCATTCTTCAATAACTCCCGAGTACATACATTCTCATGTTTATCAAAATCCTGTTACTTACTGATGGATTTCCCCCAGCTTGTCAAAAACAGGTGGAAAGGCTCTGAAGAGATCTTCCAATGTACAGAGGCCAATCTTCCTGCTGAGAAACCTGAAAAAAACAATAAAGCGCATCACTGATTCTCTGTTACTGGGAAAAGGCACATTTGTAAGTCTTAAGAAGTAAATACAAATTGGAATCTCTCTTCCATAGCCCTGAAATGGAATTATGAGAGAGACACTAGAACTGTGCTGACACTCTGGTATTGTGGTTTGCTGAAAGAAAATGGGAGAACAGCTGGAAAGCAATTTAATTAATATTTTCCACCCTGTTTCTCCCACTTGCGATTCACTTCATTTTAAGTTTTCTTTCCCCATTCCCAAGTCTTTCATATTTTTGTTTTAGCACTTTAAGAAATTTTTCTCTTCTTTCCCCTTTTTTTTGCCTGTTTTGTTTCCCTCCCATTTTACCTCAGGGGAGAGCAACTTTCCCAATTAGCTAGATGGTTATAGAAGAGAAACATGAAAACACAGGAAACAAACACATATAATAATTCAAAAATAATTTTTTAACTTATAAGAATTGCAGAATTATCTTCATTTGAAAATCAATTTCATTGATGGGGATCCTAACTACAAAAAGAAAATTCTACTGTTCATTAATAAAATTTTGTTTCAAAATCACCTCAACTATAAATAAGCATGGGAGCACTTGGCTACTTGCATCACCAGTTTCCCAAAAAGCATCCTTCTGTTTGCTAAAGAAGTCCCTACTGTAAAATATTATTAAACTGCAGACACTGTGGGGCTTTTTAAGTATTCTTTCATGTCCAAGATTATCACCATGTCCTTTTTAGGTTTTACTTTGGTATAGATTAGCTTGCGTCTCCCATCTGAATTCTCAGTGAGACTGCAGCATGACCTCAACCTTTTTTTTTTTTCTTTTTTTTAAATTTTTATTAATTAGCAGAGATTTTGAGATAGGAAATAAAGGCAAGCTTATTGGGCTTGAAGGTAACTCCTAGTGGTATCCACTTCAGCTGGGGTGTAGCTGTTAATATGTCTGGGATCTAATTCCTCACAAGTGCAAGTCAGCCAGAGCGCCCACTTATTACCCAAAGCAAAATAATGGTGAGGGTACATGTCCTAGGATCTGTAAATTCATCTGTGACACTGCTCCTCACCAAAATACACCTATAATTTAACCTATATTTACACCTATAATTTCTTAAAGTGTACAGACTTCTCAATTAGCAAGAGCTGAAACAGAAAAATGTGGCGAGATGGCAAAGATGATTGTGAAATAAAATAGGCTTCTCAGCTTGTCCTTATACAACTCAAGCCACATTTGCAAGTGAACACAGTTTCTTACTCATAGTAATAAAGATCTCCATTAACCACATTTTACAGGAAATTGGAGAATAATCAGTTATTTATGATAGAAATGAGTACATGAAGTGCTTTGCAGAAGCTCATGGAACCCACAGCAACATTTTTGTCTTACTGGACACTTGGAAACAGCAACTGAACATTTCAGAACAAGTTAACCCAGCTCAAGAGTCTCTGAAATTGGCTTTTCTTCACCACCCATAGGCTAGCTACTCTCATGAGTCCTCCTCCTTTTCTGCACTCTATTATTATTCACGATTTGTCACCAGCCAAGAAATTCCTCTGGGTTTCAGTGATGAAGTGCTTCATTTGGACTAATTGTTTCATTTGCTTTAAAAGAACAAAGAAATATGTCAAAGCACAGTTACTCTTTTGGGGCCGCTTCTGGATACCTGTTGTGAGTTTTTGAGGTTTTTGGAACTCAGAATTGAAGATTTAACTACCTGGACTGGTATTCATTCACACTGCTCTCCAGTCCCCCACCCCAGTGCCTGTGTGCCTAACAAATTAAAACTTTAGCACCAAGAGAATGCCATCCACCTTTTGATTATGAACTTTTACGGCATCATTGCCTTGCAGTATCAGTACTCAAGAGGAATGCGAAAGTGCCTTTTCCAAACCACTCAGGCTGTAGAAAGACTTGAGCTCCTGCTTGTACTGAGGAGCAAAGAGGATGCTGACAGTGGGAGATAAATGGAGTGGAGCTGCCCAGGCTCTCTCCAGGAACCACGGAAGATCCCAGACAATGTGCCTGTGTCAGACAGACTGCCAGCAGCAGGTGAGCTGAGTCCCACCCAAGAGCAGTCCCTCCTCACGTCTTATGTGGTCAGCTGGCACTTCATACCAACTCCTGGTCTATTCCAAATGCAGCAGTGCACACCAAGCTAGCAGTTACATTCAAATGTTAGTCTGATTTCAAGTTTAAAGAATGAATTCAAGGTTGCTCTCATTTGCTAGTTATCATTTTCTTTAAGACCTATTCACATTTCAAAAGGGATGTATATATTAATTCTCAACGGTAATATCACATCACTCCATCCATCCTCCCTTCTACTGTCCCATGTTCCCACAGACAAGGAAATACTCAACTTTCCACTGTCACTTCTGGAGCTTCAGAATTTCCCCCAGTTTCCTATCCTCAGGTTTGCTCAGGGCAGCTCCCTCAGCTCAACCACCTTTTCCTGACAGAGAAGAACCAAGAAAGAGCCTAAGGCTTTCCTAGTAAAACATACCTGTCCCACCTCAAAACCATGCTGAGCACAGGTTTTTGCTTTTATTCCTTATTCTCATGACTCTAAGAGCTTCATGCAAGGAATTTTTATCACTCGGACATTATGCCTTTTGTGCAACTTTTGCCCCAAGTCAAGAGGTTTTGTTTCTTTACCAGTTCCAGACTCTATTCCCACCTCTTTAGCTTCTTTCTAGGCAAAGAAGTAGATTCCCTTCACTACAGTTTGTCAGTGTGTTTTGTTTCCTTCTTTTCTCTCTTTTGTACAGCCTAACCCTTCGTGTTGATTCCACCCTGTAGCTTCCCTCACATAAAATATTTGCAATGCTTTGACCCTTCCCTTCCCTCATTATTTTTTTCCTCCACTGGGAAAGATATATTAACACCAGAAACCTTCCACTCTAGGTAAGAGGGCAAGTTTCTCCTTGGAGACACTGCCTGTCCTGTTCAGTTTTACATTTTGCCTTGTTATTGATATTGACAGTGAACGTTGGCTACTTATGGAAATTGGGGACATAATTCCCACCATAAAACATCCACTGGAGTAGGCTCAACCCAGCAAACAAATTGATGTATGCAAGGGGAACAGTATAAAAGCTATCAGCAGGGCACAGGTTTATTTTATGCAGATGTACAGTTTGCATATTACGGGACTCAACAGCACTCAAGTTTCCAATAACTCCTTTTTTCTTGCTTGACCAATTTTGTTCATTACTTATAGGCCCCTGCAGAATTGAGAGCTGTTATTACAAACATATACATTACAGAAGGAACACAGCCTGACATGCATAGCTGCTTAATAAGGTTTTCATCAGCTGCTTTTCCTGACATTTTTCATTTCTCTTATGCCCCGCTTTTAACATCTCAGTCTTCATTTGATACCATAAAACAAAAGGAGGGGAGTATTACCACAGAATGTGTTCGTGGCTGAATATAAAAAGAATCACACAATGCACTTGAAGCATGAAGGCTCCACAGGCAATTTCCGTCCCTGTTTGCATATGCAATCTACGCTGGCAAAGTTCTCCTCTTTTCCTATATCAGATTGACCCCGTTAAAAAAAAAAAAAGCAGCATTCTCAAAGCACAGATTCATAATTGAAAATAATCCATACTGAGTTTTAAGTCTAAAATTCATAAGTATGCCTGTGTATTTGCATAAAGAATTCTGTGATGTTTTCCAAGGACTGCACTTATGAAACTGCACACCACAAGCGGATGTTCAGAACTCTCCCATCTCAAAGGACACCGTAAGAAAGTGTCCTTTGATCACTGAGGAGTGATTGTGAAGTTCTAAACTGTGATTATTTGAGGTAACAGAGTTGGCAAAAATAAAAAGCAGTTCTCTAACCTACCAAGAGGTCAATAAAGGGAGTGCCTGACGGTTGTCAATTCAGGTCCATTATGACCCAAGGCAGGTTTAGCCTGGCCCTAGGACACAGTTCTGACTCATACCTAAAAGCATATTTTAGGTGGGATTACACTTACTAAAGAGTGATCTGGACCCAAAATCAAATTATTTGTCGTGATCCAAACAGTTACAGAAAACTAAAAAACTCTGCTAATTTTTTCAATTCACACATCAATACTTGTGGTGTCTGTCCCAGCACCAAACAGGCTGGAAGAAGATCTGGTACGTTCTTTTCTATATGTCTTCTACTTTGGTGTGGGGTATAACTCTTCAACATGAGACACTTCGTGATATGAAGAGCAGAAAGACAGCGAAGCCTCGCACTCTGTGGTCCAAGGAGGTGAAAAGAAAGCCTTCCCACTGACGCAATCCTGCTGCAAATACATTTCTACTCAGCTCAGCGGGTTTCCATCAATGCCCACTCTCACTACATCTCTCGTTTCCTTAGCTCACAGCTTAGCCCTGATGCTCAGGCTTGGCTTTGTCCCAGCCACGCTCCACCTCCAGCAGCTGTGATAGATGAGGGGTTCAGATTCCCAACCCCTTTGCTTGCATTTGGAATAAGCTACGACATTCTGGGCAGATGTGGTTTATTTTTCTGACCCCCATAAACACCAGCAGGCACCAGGAAGCCTGGGCTGCCTTTGCTCACATCTGATAGCCAGCACTGCCAGGAGAGGGTTGTGTTGAAGTGCCCTGGCCAGCTTTAGAGATGTCAGTGCCAGCACGCCTCAAAGCAATCTCAGAAGTGGACCGCTGATGCAATAACTCTGGAGATGTGTCCAACAATAGCACAGACCAAAGGAAAGCTGGGAAGGGCAGGGGGAAACTGGGAGAAAAAAACAGAGGCTAAAAAGTTTGGAGTTGGTGTTCCTTATTACAAATACTGCCTAATTTTTTTGTCAAGACCCCTCCATTCATAGGTCATGCAGGATGTTTAGTTGTGTATCTATAATGGTGAGGGAACACATCCAGAATTAGCCAGTCTCAACTGAAACAACTCCCAAATGCTCTGATACCTTGCAGCCTGGCAAGGCAACCTGCAGCCTGCAGATATTCCTCTTACATCTCGGGGGGGTGATGATTCTGACCATGTGCTGCTGCATTCACACTCACAAACACAGGATACTGTCCATCCTGGTACATTCTCCACAGCAAAGCTCAAGTAATACAGGACTCTTCAGGAGTATGTTCTCAACACTGCAACAGTTCAACAAAATTACAGCTCTACGTTCTTCTTGGCTCTGGCTGTACTGCACATCATCCACAGGGCAAAGGAGGAGGGGGTGGAAATCCAAAATAAATGACCCGAAAATTTAGGAGTGCTGTTTTTCTTAGAGCACTGAAACATGCCAAAAGCTGCATGAAGTTGCTCCACTATAGAATGAGAAAGGTCTGAAAATTTTCTTCCACCACTGACAAATTCTGACTGATAAGCAGGAAGTTCTTAGAACACAACCACATACACAAACAGCCACTGGACTTTGGAAGTGATTGTAACGGAGCCGTCCCAGTTACCAGGATTGGCAGTGACATTATTGACAACACTGCTCACTTGTCAGAAGCAGCACTGTATTTAATACAACTTCTTGTATTAAATGTTACTTTGCTGTGGCATCTGCTTAAGACTCTGCCAACTACAAGGTTCTGTATACTGTGCTAAGACATTTCTGCTCCTACAGTCAGGCCCAGGTCTCATTAAAATTAAATGGGTATTTTGAGTGTGTTTTGAGTCACCTCTGATTGCTTTAAGCTATGGTGGTATTGTGAGACAAAAAAACCCGACAGATCTAACCTAAAAATAGTCAAGAAGTATATATTAATTACTTTTTAAAACCTGCAATTTAACCCATCTTTCCAGAGCTGCAATTTGACAAGTATGTAATTACACCTGACCAGTGATAATCAGGGAGACAGATAAAATAAAGCACACTTAGGGTGACCTTTCTTAACTGAAATTTGCCTGCAATTAATTATCCATTGTCTGTATGTATATTATTTACAATCAAGAAACAATATTCCATGATTACAACACATCTTTCTAAATGAAAAATTATATGCTGGGTTGCTTAGTTTCTTCTATCCCAACTCAACAGGTGTTTTGAAAATGAATATACAAAATTTCAGCCTGAGGGAAAAGAGGATTCAGTGTCAGAGGCGTAATATTCTGCTCTACAGGAATTTTAACTCAGTTGTACATTGTGAATGCACACCCTTATTTTAGCAACTCATAGAGACACTGTAAGTCTCTCCACTGATTTCAGAGGCCTCCAGTAGAAGACTCCAGCCCTGGGAGCTTCTTGCAGTTCTCCTGGCTAAATGGAATTTGTTAGCTGTGCAGCATTACGTATTAATTTATACCACCAGGTCTGACAGTCTACCTGGGAGGCAGAAAGGCTGTAATTTAATATTTTAAGGTATATTATGTTCATTAAATGATATGTGTACATTAAGTGAAGGTAGAAGCTAAGAGAAATTAATTTGTATGTAATGGAGTACCATGTAAACTAATGAGAAATAAAGGAATGTGAGTCACCACCCCAGTGTAACAGAATATTCTCACATCCACACGTGGCCCTTGGGAATTGTTACCTCGTGCTCTGCGTGACAGATGTCTGCCAGCAGCGGGCTTTGTTGTCTGAGGTGACTCACCTGGAATGAGTTAATGCTTCTGAGTGAAGCCAAGGAATGTCAACACGCTAAAGAGCTCAGCGATACAATCAATCCTTGCACTGCATTTACAGTATTGGCAGAATGGGTAATTTTAGTATCTGTAATGTTTTTCCACTTTATGTGTGGAAAAGTGAGAGAGAAGGTTACAATTGTACCCAAGAACATCCCTACACTGCGATTAAAACCTCTTTTTCCTCCTCTGATCCCAAAGCTAAAATGACTTTGTTTTCTGCACTGATCCACTGATGCCTCAGGATAAGCAGATATGTATCTTTAAGATACAATTTAAAACACAATTTTTGATTTTATACTATTTTAATATGCAAATCAGCACACCACATAAAAATTACTGAAATTACACAAAAGTAAAGGAAGAACAAAAGATTCTTATAAAATACTGAAACCCAAAGGAATATTTTGATTCCAGCTACTCTGGATCAATTCACGAGTGCAAACTGCATTTGTAAATGAACATTTGAGAATATTAAGACATAAAATACTCCTACTTTCTTGTTCATTACAGTCTCTCCTTCCTTATATTATTCCCTTTCCAAATTATATATATATACACACATATACATATCCACACAGATCATTTTCCATGAGGACTTAACATATTGAGGTCTCACAGCTTTCTTAGTATCCATACTCTTCCCTATTTTGCTCTTGCCTCCTTTTCTGTCCATTATTAAGAGACCAGCTAATCCAAATGCACCTCTTGCACTCAGCAGATCTTTAGAAATGCGTTTTAATGACTCTGGAATTCCCAATTCCTCTCCCCTTTTGACTGAGATTTTTAACAGCTTTGTGCTCCAGTGGGCCCACAGAAGGAAATGTCCAGGTATCAGCAATAAGCACTACTAATAGATATTCCCTAATCAGAATTTCCACGGTACCTGAAGCAATACATCTCAAGGCAGGCTTCAAAACCATGTGCCAAGGAAAGCACTGAACTTCCACCTGTGCTTGGATACATCATCCACATGACTGAATGCACAGAACAGAAGAGCACCGATGAAAAACTATTACACATCTCACTAACCACTTACAGATATAATCATTTGCTTTACAGTAACCATAATGCAAATTTAAGCAAGGCAGAGAGCCATTCCAGCACAAGCTTTCCAATCCCTGTATGTAGGATCTCAAGAGTCTCCGACCTTTAACAGCAATTTTATTAAGCAGTGAGAATTTTCAGAACTTGTTCCCCTCAAAATAAAAACTGACTAACAGAACCAAGAGTCAGTAAACACTATGACCAGTGCCTAAATATTACAGAACTGTTTCCTTTTTCCCTGGTTGTTTTTTTTATTTGAAAAGACTTGACCTGGTGTAAAGTAAAACCCATTCTTTCCAATGTGGAGTAGAAGAGGAGGTTAGCTACTCCATAACCACTAGGAAGCTGATCCAATTGAGGAGGCCTCTGGGGGACACGGCAGGGTTTGTGTGCTGGCTGTGGTGGAGGGCAGTGATGCTGATGGAATGTGAGTGCAGGTCCTGCCACCCTTCCAAACCTCATCCCGAACGGAAACAAAACCCAGTTGTGACCAGCAGAGATCTGATTAATTGAGAGTGGCATTCGGAGCCTGGTGCTGGTGACCCAGTGACTGGGCATAGCCCTGGGGGTTCAAAGTCCCGTGTCCTTCCCAGGGTAACAGTCACAGATATAACAAAAGTGCCTGGTTCAATTACATGAGCCCACTACTGTTTACAGATTTCGGGCTCACGTAGGGCCTGCCTGTTGTTTGGCACAGACAGGCAGGAGCAGCCCTGGCACTCGGAGCTGCTGACAGATTGCCAGCCACTGGTGCAGATGGTGGCAGCACAAGAGCGCTAATTACCGATGACATTAATGATGAGGTAACCTGTCTCTCTTCAGCTAATAAACACACGGAATGTGTTTCCTATTAATTTTTTTTCCCCAGATAACAAATTGTTTAGCTTTAATGGTAGAGAGCAACAAAACCAAATTATCTGTTCTTTGGAGAAATTTGTTTCCCGCTAATTGCTCTAAACAATCAATAAAAGAATTACAACTGGCAGTACCCACTGAGAACAGAAGCAGAGGAGTCAAAGTCAATTAGCTCCCTGTAGCATGATGCACTCAGATGGAAAGAGTCATTACAACAGAGTGTAAAAGTCAAACTACAAAGTGTGCAGCTCCACGAACAAAGCAGACTTGCATGGCAAGTCTAACAGAGGGCTTTCACATACCTGCCAATTCTTCCTATAGCACTGCAGTTCCCAGTTTTCCTTCAGATGCTTCCAAAAAACGATGAAAGACAGGATCCTTGGATCTCAGGAGCACACTAAAGCTGTAAGCCCGGGGAGGTCATGACTGAGAAACACCTCCTACAGAATAAAAAGAACAATCAGCTCAGTTTTGTGCCATCAGTGCAAATATGATAAATATGGAGAAGCTGAAGACTCCACAGTGGCTAGGGAAATATTAACCAAGTGGGCAAAAGAGCTGCCAGAGTTGACTTCCCAGCCTTTTTGTCACTATTGTCAATGGATTTCCCCACCATGGGTTTATACAACAGAAAGCACATATACACAAATATATACACACATATGTAAATACAAAAGGACTGTTCAGGTTGAGTATTGTAACTAATAGCAATTGGAGCAAATCAGCAGCCATTTCAGAAGGCCAAGTCACCTGATCTAGAGGTATCTGAAAGGCATAAAAGGTATCATGAAAGGTAGAAGTGGCACTGAGGGACATGGCTGAGTGGTAGACTTGTCAGTGTTTGGTTTACAGCTGGACTCAATGATGTTAAGGGTCTTTTCCAAGTTAAATAATTCTATAATTCTATGACCATCCATATCAGAAAAAAAAAAAATCAAGCACATAATATAAACCCATTCTGTTGGAATAACTTCTCACTTCTGTAATATCTCATTTTCCTCAAGTGCACACAGCTTTAGATTTACTTTTGTTGTTTTAAGCATTATTCATGGATTGTTAGTTCTAGTGCGTTCAATTAAGTAACATTCTAACACTTTGTGTTGAACATAACTCACTTTGTGTGTCGGAGGAGTCAAGTCCCCTTTATTTCACATTAATTCCTTGCACCCCACAGTGAATATCACATATTTTGCCCTTGCAAACTGAAATCACAGGGGTCTGTCTACCTGCACCCCTGACTGATTTAACTTCTCTCCTGGGCTGAGCTGCTGACTCTCCTCGTACAGAGTGGTTCTGGCAGGAGCTCCCTGAAGGGCAGCACTTCCCTCCCCCCGACCTGTCCTTCAGGACACTTCCCTGGGCAGGTTTATTTTTCTACAGCAATGCCTCTAATTTTATACAGGGTAAAAACTGCTGGCCACCCACGGTCTCAATACACTGCGCGGTGTTTTCAGTGGTGATGTAATGCTGTGTTTGAAAACACATTATCTCCCCACTTTGTGCACCTCTTGCACACAAAGGAGTCCACTGACTGTTTCATGCCAGCACACTTGCAAAGACATCCACAACTCCTGTTACAGGCCATCTACTCCTCCATGAGTTATCAGAAACAACACAGGCAGCCTATTTAGGAGTGAATAACCCTGACTGTCTCTTCTGGGCTGCAAAAGGTTTCCATACGTCCTCACGGCTCTCCCTATTCAGAGCCTGTAAATAACAACATCACACAAGCCCTACAGCCACTAATTTAGCACCACATTGTGACTCCCTCTGTGTCCTTCCATTTGCCTCAAGCAAAGTCAAGTTCTAGTGACCTCTTCTGGCCAATATATACGAAACTGGCTTGTGTGACCTCGGCACTGCTTTGTACAAAGCATTAAGTACCTTGCACAAAGCAAATAGTACAGTCTGTTGACCAAGATATTCCTGTGACTGCATTTATGTTGGTTTGCCTACACATTAATGAATAATTAAGTTTTGTTGAAAGGTACAACAAACATTTAGTTTCATTTTGCTGCAAGACTTTGCTAATCCAGAGGCTATTCTGCTGCAAAGCAGCCAAAGATAAAGGAAAAGGAATGGGAAAAAATTACCATGTTTAACAGTTCCCAGCTTTTCTCCTTCGCTAGGATTCTTGTGAAATGAAGACGATTTCCTTCCCTGGCTTACATGGGTAACAGCAGTCAGTTAAGCCACCTGTATAACATGCTCTGTTTTCCTCTGCAAAAGAGGGCATGTGGTGCTTAGAATGGAAACTTGACACAGGAGGAAACATCTCTCTCCTATAGACTCCTGTTTACAAAGCCACTGACAAAATTTCCAAAATTGCTCTGCCTTGCTTACTTTTCCAACAGAGATGTTTTGTTCCTGTGCTAACACAAGACAGATTTCCACTGAAAGCCAGCTGAGTGCTAACATTTACTCTTTACAACATATCCCTCCATGGATGAGACCAAATTCTGCTTTCCTGCTCATTTTGGCAACTACTGTGTAAGTAATAGTTGCACTGTGTCATTCTGAATCACAAGTTTTGCTTATAATCTGTAGTATATATTTAATCCCTTAACTCTGGAATTCTCATATTTAATCTACACATACCCAGGGTGAGTATCTAACAACACCCAAGCCAGCCTAAGTCATGCAACTTTAGTTCTTCCTTCACACACAAACCAAGTGTTAACACAAACGAAAGGCAATCTTTTATCATACTTTTTGCTCATCTGGGTCACCTGGAACGCAAAGTGGAAAATTAAATTCCTACCAAGAGCAAACCAGTTCGTTCCTCTTCCAGCACTCTGCTACACTCCACCATGCACACAATGTGGTAATTGCTTTTGCTTGACTTGTTCAAACAGCCATTTTCCTGATGTGACAGCCAGGGCGCTCATATATTTATGCCCTTTGTAATCGGCCAGCGCTGCTTGTAATTAGGTGCAAAGTTAATTAAGTGCAATACATCTAATAACTGCCTGCCAGTAACTGTAAAGTTTGATTTAGCGCATGAACTGTCAAGGTGTCAGAATGGTGTGTTAAAAAATAAGTTGCTAACAGAAAAACAATCCTGCCACAAGCCAGGGAAAAGCACCATGACAGCGAGTGAGCTGAGGAAAGGAAAAACTGAGCCAATACTGGCTGTTCCCAACACTGGGAAATGATCCCCCTGCACGGTGCTAAGTTGTATCTTGCTTCACTGAACAACAAATTGAAGTATTCTTTTATTTACCAGCCAATGTCTTCTCCTATAGACAACTCTTCCCTTCAAAACCTATACAGATGGTATAGAATACTTTCAAGTCTGTAAATGTCAGTAAGAGAACAGATTTAACTTTTTAAAAATTAATGCATCAAAAAGGTTATAAAAAGAATAAAGAGGGCACAGAGAGTCACATTTCATGTTTCAGGGACCTGGTTCTGTTTCTTTTCATTCACAAAATACAGCTTCTCTTCTACTGAACCTTCCAGACTCTTTTTCCTTAAATTCAAATGAACTGCAAATTGTCCTTCTCCTCATGTCAGGCACTCAGGGCAGGTGCAGAAGAAAAGCAGAGCTGGTCAGCAGGGGTAAAAAAACCAACCAACCACCAACCAAATACCACAAATGCTACACACAGAGTAACACAGGACTAGCTGAACATGAGATACCAAGTTCCAGGGAGCCCAGCTGATGAGCTCCACATGTGCCACAGCAGCACGAGATACGTGCACAGTACAGTAACACTGATTATTAACACACACAGATGTATGAAGCTCAGGAAATTACACCTGTAAGAGATCAGGAGGGAAAGCATGGGCAAGGCTCTGAAGCTTTTTTTAGGCCAGCAGATGCAAATAAATAGCTGGAATTTGTACACATATATAGGATGGCTCACAGACCCTGAGAAATAACCTAAGTTCAAGGACAACACTGCTGCCTCCAAAGAGATCACCAGTAAAGCTTTCTTCTCCAAATACTTCACAAAAATCCATGTCAGATAAGCCAATCTCTGTGGTTTGTTATTATGAACTGATATTTGATCAGGAAAATTATGCTCTAGATTGACATGAAATTAATAATGCTTGTTGTGTGGTGCCCAATGACAAAGGTAGATGCTAATAGCTCTGAAATCCTAATGAATGCCAAAGTACTCTTCCAAGCTTTGATTAGTGCTTGTGTTGTGCAATTATGCTTTTCTATAATTACTGTGAATTACCATCATGATATTATTATTCTCATATTTTCTATTCCTCTGAAATTCTCAAAATTTCCTGCAGCTAAAAATGGATTTCATTTGCATTATCACAAGCTTTGATTGTTTAATGAAAAATAATTCCATGCAGACTCTCATGTTAAATTGTCCATTTAAAATTTTCCTGTTATCTAGATTATGTTGAAGTGCCCCTTCTTTCATTTACCATTTGCCTCTATTATCACAGTCACTGCCCTCACTTTGTGCTAGATTTCTGAGAGAAGGAAAAAATGAAAGACATTTTTACTCATATCCTCAGCTTTTGCCCAGAAGCCCCTTTCTCTGCATGCTCTGCCTGTTCCCTAAAATTCTTTATTTAGAAAGCTTAAAAATGCCAGGACTTCTCAGGAGAAAGTGGTAGCTATGCTAAAAAGATATTTTTTTCTTTGTTTTGTTTGCAGTATGGTCTGCAGAAGGACGCCCTGGGCTTGTATGTCACGATGTGTACACTACCAGAACCAGCAAAATCCATTCCAAAGCCAAGCTGCAAAAACTGGGAAATGTGGGTTTGTGAGAGTATGTAGGAGCCCCAGAGCCACTGAGACTAATAATTTTATAAAAGAATACCAGGCAGACATCGCTTTCACAATTAAAAGAGTATGAAAGTGTCCCACAACCTGAAGAAGAGGTCATCTGACATTTGAAATATTCTTCCTGCACCTGTCACTGCTGCATGAAGAGTGTGTGTGTTTCACTGGATGGGTGAAAGCACACAGACAGAACCCACACTTCCAAATTTTGTGGAAGTCAGTTCACTTTTTCTTGGTTTCCACTGCAAGTTTTAATTTCTAGTGCAACAAACCCAGAAAAACCTTGTGATCTCTGCACAGTTTTGACAGTCTTAAGGCCTGATTTTTATGTTTTCCAGTCTAGGTCAACTTCACCATCACTTTGCTGCCTCTAAATTAAAAGCATCCATTGCAGTATTTCTACTAAAGGATTAATTTGGTTATTTTTCAAAATAGATTTTTTGAGCTATTTTGTGATGTGTTCAAAAATGCTGGACTAGAAGATGGTCTAGATAATCAAATTTATTCTATGTATTTCATTACATAGATACATACTATTGTTATTTCTGCTCCCTTATTTCTTTCCAATTTCAACTGCTTCCATTTTCACCTCATATATGCATCGGATTTTTCTCTCACATACACACAATTCTCCTATGCCAAGTATTAATATAACACGTGTGGTCACAATTTCACACTTGTAATATTCAAATAGCTTCAAAGTTAGTCAGGATAAGTTTGACCATGTCCATATGTCCATGTAAGGAGATGAAAGCCTGGATCAGATGGAGGAAAACAAACTTTTAAAAAAAAAAAATCTTATATGAGGTTATTTATCCCTTAATGATTTTTTTTTTCATTTTCACTATGGATAATAACGAATGGAAATAATCTATAACTTTATCGTGATGTGGGGCAAATTGAGCCCACATTGAACATCTGTGGGCTGTGTCTTTCAAAGCAGTGCTCCACCGGCAACATTCCATAAGCAAAGCTAAAGAGTGCTGGGTTTCCAGGCATTCCTGCTTCCTCTCAGCTTGACTTGCAGCCACACTGCTCTAAGAAGGGCTGCTGTCTTTAGGTACCCAAAGCAAGGCTCCATAAACAAGCAGGATGGAACAAGCCATGCACCAGGCACTGCCCCTGCCACTGAGCCAACCTTGTCCGACTGGAACCAGTAGAGATGTAAATTCTTAGAGCAGCCCCCACCCATACTTCATGGAAACTTCCACCCTACCACCCACACGGTCACTGCCCAGGCTCACCCCTCCTATGGGAGGTCAGCACAGATTCTGCTGCTGCTGCTTTCAAAATTCTTCTTTCATATTACAGATCTGCTTCAAGGGCCGCGGAGAGGAGCTAATCCTACACACATGTGCCTCTGGTGAGATGGCAACTGTCCCTGGCGAAGGAATTAACACCCCTTTTAAAGTTATCCTCTTTGCTCTGAGCTTCCAACAAACAGATCAAACCCAGCACTTAGCAACTGCATGTTTCACATCACCCAAAGCCCTTTCAGATCTTGGAGCTGTACGCTCCGTCTGCTGGAATGGCCTCAGGCACTCTGTGACAATTGAATTATAACCAGTGACACCCTCTGTCCCACCCCACTGCTCTGAGGTACCTCCACCGTCTGCAGAGAGGCCTCCACATGCTTTCATGCAGGCAGCAATGTGCTGGACAACAGCGGGAACACATTAGTCAATATTTCTTTTATCTTTTCTCACAATAGCCACACATTTAACCAGCCCTCAAATATTTTCCATTAAGAGTATTGCAGCCACAAATGTTCCAAGCCTTGGAGACTAAAGGGGTTTTAGGTGATTATGGCTCTTCAGTCACTTTAATCCAGCCCAACCCATTTTATTCTCCAAAGCTGGAAGAGAACACCCAGTCACATGCATGGGATGTGCACAGTCATCTGGGTTGCTCTTTCCCTGATGTTGCAGGTTTGGCTGTTGACCTTTCACTACAGTTTAAATTCTGTTTGAGGATGTCTGAAAACACTTCATCTCCCGACGGTTTCCTGTGATTGGAGAGACTGCAGCCAGGGAGCTGGGTGGTGCTTTCCACTCAGGGGCTCTCAGGGCTCCCAGGAAGTCACCGTGCTCATCCCTCACTGAACTCCATGGGCTTGACTAGCCACATTCCCTCACAATCCCACAGCACAGTGCAGTGTGCAGGGATCTCCCTTCCGAACAGATTGGACTGTCATTGACTCAGGATCCTGCCAGTAAATAAATATTTGTCTGATTTTTTAACTTATCTTTGTATTACTTAGAGCAGTGCTTTATGGGCATTTCCTCCCTCTGAATGGTGTGCAGAGAATGGAAGAGCAGCCTGAATGTAGAGAGCTGAAGAAATCACACAGAGTGCTGCATCCAAATCCCTTCAGACAGGGAAATGGTCTGATGGGCTCATATCCATTAGCACATGGATATTTTATTTATAAATTCTTATAAATCTACCTGGCTTTGGTTAATGCAGTGGCTCTTAACTGCTTTGTGGTTAACTCAAGGGGATTTGGAAAAGGGAGTTCTAGGCCAGGATCCACTGCTTACTACACAGACAGTCTTGGATAAATCGCTTTCCTCCCCATGTTACTGTTTCTGATGGCGAAGTACAGAGTTACTTAAGGGCAGGAAGCTGTACACAAAAAGTCCTTATAGTCCTTAAAACGTACCCTACTTTTCAAACTCCAGTAAACTGCAGGAAGTGCTGCTGTGATCAGTCAAACCCACCACTTGTTTGCACAAAGCTGGTTCTACCTGTGACCAATCACCGTGTATAATAAACTAGGCTGGTCACCTCACTGCATTTCAGAGTGAACAATAAAAGAATGTTGTCTGATCCAGACAAAAACTGGACCTTAACCAACTGGCTATCCATACATCCTGCCCTGAAGGCAGTGTGTAGCACCAGACTACGGCAACATTTTGGAGTCTCTAAAATGATCTTTACCACAGAGATGGCAGATGAGATCCTGCAGAGCAAACATCACTGGCCTTGTGGCTCCTACACTGAGGGATCCTTGGCATGAAAAGCACTGAGGATGCTGCAAGCTTGAAGGTGTTCATCTGCTTGTCCTGCCTTACGTTAACACAGTCCAAACACTGGCAAGCAGAAATTTGGGTCTTACACACGAACCAAGGTTATACAAATAAACAATCAGTAATCACAAGCACGCTGAAGGGATGTTGTTGATTGAGCCAGCACACTGTACTCTCTCTTTCTCTGAGAAATGCCTGCCAAGCAAATGAGTGCTAAAAATGTTTACAGTCCTCCACAAAAGTACTACTGACCTTCTCATGTAGAAAATTGCTAGGTAGTTACTTGATCTTCCCTCAAGTGGTTTCATAGTTAAAAAAAGACCTTTTGCCTTACAACCAGTTTGAAACGTTTTTACCAACGCAAATGGATGATCACCATTCAGGAGCAAGGGCAGCAAGGGAAGCTCGCTGAGAACTGTTCTATCTGTACTGCTGCATCCAGCTCTGCATTTGGGTTGGGATCATCACACTCCCACACACAGGGAGCTGGATCATGGGCTGGTTTGATTCCCAATCGGTTTTATTTCTTATCATTTGTATTTTCCTCTGTTTCCTGCAGCACTGCTCTCCCATGCAAAACCTGGAGTTATCAAGTAAAGCAGATCCAGCACCAGCTTATTCCCCAGTTGTGACACACCAGCTCTTGGCTTTCTAAGCTCAGCTTCTGTCTCGGGTTTCGAGATGAAACCATGAAACCTGGAATATCACCAGAAGAGCTTTCTGACACAAAACCTCTTTCCTGTGGATTTATGCCCACTAACAGCATTTTTACAGGATTTTGAAATGACATTTTAACACCACTGGCAAACATAAAGCGTCTTTCAGAAGG
The DNA here is from genome assembly GCA_035047865.1 of Dendrocincla tyrannina. Classification (NCBI taxonomy): domain Eukaryota; kingdom Metazoa; phylum Chordata; class Aves; order Passeriformes; family Dendrocolaptidae; genus Dendrocincla; species Dendrocincla tyrannina. The sequence continues at coordinate 3,913,320 of JAWWMP010000132.1, read as the reverse complement.
CCAGGAGGGGTTACTTAGACTCTGGCACCACCTACTGAACAGTGTGGAGAAGTGTCTGGACCGCAAGAGCAAGGAAAGATACAGTAATCGAGGAAATAATGCCTTAATTTCTTCTTGCTGTGCGAATATTTCTACTTTTTTCATCACGAAAACGGCTTTAACTTAACATTCTTGAAAAATATTTTCTTAGCTTCTCATTACTGTTGACATTCATCAGAGTGCAATGATATAATGTAATAGGATCTCCCCAGCCTGTAAGATAACCAGTACAAATAAACAAAAGTAGCTTGCACTGACTTTGCAAGCAATTCTTCACCACACAGCACCGAGGAGGAACGGGCCGTTTCAGTGCAGCTGCCAGGAATGTTCTTAGCTGAGCAAAACCCATTAAAATATGAGTGCAAAAATAAAACCTCACACGAAGGCTCAGTTTAGAAAACAATTTTCTTAGTCTTGCCTTCCTAATTCTCCCTTTCTGGAGAGAATGCTTTCTCCATGTACTAACAAGGAAACCACAAATGATAAAGAGCTGTATTTTGTGACTAATATTTAGGGTGAAAGTATTTCTAAGTAAAATAGCAGCTTGCACCTGTTTTTTAAGTTTACTGAAATGTATTGAGTTACACAAATTTTTGCCACCAGTGAAAACCAATTATGCAAACAGCAAACAACATTTGTACTAAACATGTTGTTTAAAAAGTTATAGAAAATGGCTCCTAAGGATTTTCAAAGTATAAGAGCTGTGGGGAAAATTGGTAATATTTTGCCTTTGTATGCATATACTGGCCTCAGTTAAAAGGAAAACAGGGTTTAAGCTACAATCAAAACGTATAAGGACAACTAGGGGTTCCAGCAAATTCAGAAGATGAAGACAGAGATTAGTAAGGAAAAATACTAAGAATTGATCCGCTGTACCTGTGAGGAATGAACTAAGACAGGAATACTGCCTTAAGGAATACTGCTGGACATCTAGAAGAACAGAGCCGTCGTGCTGCTGATTAATGCCTGGCTTTAGTGTAATGTAAGATTTATTGCATTTTGCCTAAAGTGGGTAATTGAATAATCCCTCTAAAAAGCAATCATTTTCCCATGAAGTTCATAAAGTTAATACACTCCAAATCTCCAAAGAGCAGAAAAGAGACAGCTACACATCTACCTGTGGAAATCACTGGCTGCAATTCATCATGCACAAACGTCACTTCGTGGAAGTTTGTTATTACAGTGGTAGAGGAAAGAACAAATAAATTCTTTGGAAATATTGCCTGATCTCCCATCTTTTTATATCCTACTAACTCCATTGGATTGCTGAATACAATTCTCACTTTCTACAGACCATAATAAAATTGAAACTCAAATTAGCCTGATACCAAATCTGCTTGTTAGTGTTTCTGTACTGGCAATATTTCCAGTTTCTGGGAAATGGGAGAACAACTTCCACATGTACTACTTAGGCTCTAGATATCAGTGTGAAGATGGGGAAAAGGAAATAAAATTCATAGTGATTGGTGCTGTGTTTGGGGTTTATAGACCATGTCCTATAAAATGCACATAAGGCTCAATCAGCCAAGGAACCAGCACTGTATCATCAGTAATCACTACACACAGGGGGAGGATGAAATCTTTGTCTGTGCTCCACAGTATAAATCCCCAGAAGGAACATCCTGTCAGACCAGGAAAAGAAAGGTCCTCTTCTAGTTTGTCCTATTTAAATTTCTAAAATACGTGTACAGAGCTCTAGGTTAGACTAACAGACCAAAGATGTGTCACTTAATTCACACAAAAAGAAACAAAACAAAACACAAAAATGAAAAGCAGCCTTTGGACAAAATGTGGCAATCAGAAATTCTGCCTCAGATGACTGTAATAATAAAGAAATCTGAACTCACAGTGTCTTTCAAAACAACACAAAGCCAGCTGCAATATCCTCAAATCTAGTAACACCAAACCTACCCAAATCCTCAAGTTTCTGTACTTATGAAGCCTCCCCTTTAAAGCCACTCCTCTAGACATTCTTCTCTGGAGAAAGCACTGAGCAGACACTGGGGTTTGAGGAGAAGAAGAAAATATCAAGTGCTTAGGCAGCCACACTTGAGCACACATGCTACAAGATTCTTAACATTGAGCCCTACAACAAAAGCAGGGAGATATTTCAAGGGTATTTCTGAACTCTGCATTACCTGCATTTTCCCTGTAGGCCCTAAGTAATAACACAGTTCAGAGGTGCAAAATTATTAACTCCAACCCAACCATGCCCACAGCCATTCCAAATTCGGATCCAAGTATCAGTACCTATTGCTTGCCTGGCAGCTTCCAAATTCATGAACATCAGTTTAGGACAAATTCAGTCCTGGTCTTAGTGGATGCAATTTGGCAAAAGCCAATGTAATCACTAAAGATCTGCCAGGTTCTCAAGACAGCTGGAAGTGATGCCACACATGGCTGTGTGGCACATGTTATCTGAACCTAGTTAGCACCAAAAGAACAAAGTTTGTGTTCCTCTTGAGAAGCATCCACTAATTTATTGTTAAATTCTCAGATATAAAACCATAACAAAATCAGATTGCATAAAAGGATGCTTCCTAACAACTGAACAACACCAGAAAAGCAATAAACAGCCAGCAAAAAAAAAAGCTTAAAGAAAATGTCGATTCACAGGAAGACAAAGTATTTAAGGTGTACTGGAGAGACACAAATGAAACCCAAAGAGCAACAACGATGCTCTCCCACCAACCCCACACACTTAAACCAAAGAGCAGTGGCTCAAACCTCTTCCCCAACGGGTCTGCATAACAATTCCCAGACCTTCTCTGTGTCCCACTGTCTGAAGAGTCTCTGGAGCCCCACATAGACTCACTCCCTGATGAATGTAAGCTAGAAGTTCTGGAGTCACGTCCATGGCCATAACAGCTCAGAGCTTGGCCTGCAGGTTTTCACAATTCTCAGTCTCTGGGTCTCACCTGGCCATGACAAGTGAATGGCCTTGCTGGGGCATGCAACCGACACTTCCCATATTACCCTCCGTGGATTACAGAGCTGGGAGCACTGTGATTCCCTTCTCATTAGCCAAAGGATCCTCAGGCTGGGTTGCAGTGATACAACACATTTCAGACATTCTTCCTCTCTGAATTAATGCACGTGGGACGACTAATGCAGTACTTTTGACATAAGTGATCTTTTTTCATTGCACACTTCGTGTGGCATCACTCCACCAGAAACACCAGTGGAAACATTAGAATTCTCTCTCCATAGTTTTAACTTTCACTTTGAACCATCTGGCAATCTCAGCCGGGTATGAAGTAAATTATGGGCCTCCAGTAAATTTTCAGGACACTCTCTACTACTTAGACTGGATAAAAAACACATTTTAAAAATATGATATAGATACTTAAAATGTGAAAACAATGTTATCACAATGTATACAGTGAGACAATGAAAGAAGGAGGGCACATTTTTGGTACTGATGTGCAATTAGAAAGAATTATGCTTCAATCAGGATGGCACTACCTTGGGAATTCTGTGCCAAGAAAAAGGCCAGATGGGATGACATACTGGTCCAACAGCTCCTAGGGAGTAAGGGGGGTGGGTTTGCTCCTATTAGAGTAGATTAATGGCACGAGAATGGCTATGAGAACCATGGGAATTGCTGGCTGAAGCAAAGTTAATCTTGAAAGCAAGCAAGCAGTGTGGGCTGCCAGTGAAGCAGCCCTTGGTGTAAGGCATTACACAAGTCATTTCTTCTGTAATTGGTTTATGAATTTACAGTTCTTACCCATGTTGGTCTGAAACATGATAAACATTGATTCGTGTTTCAGACAATGTCTGTTGTATTTCCTAACTCAACAGGAGAATTGCTTGGGTAAAGTATTATGCCACTAAGGCTGGCAGTGAGCTGGGCCTGATTGAACTATCAGTTATTTGTGAAGTCAAATCCACACGGTTCATGAAGCAGCCAAAACACATTCTCTGGGTTTGAATTTAGGAGTTGTGGTAACACAGTACCTTCTGCAGTAGGTTCTGTTGCAGAGAGCATGGCAGACACTAACAGAAAAAAACTGGAGAGGGGAAGTCCATGACCTGTAAGCAAATTACAGTGGGGCCCAGTGGGGATTGTACAATAGAAGGGGATGGAAGTTTGGAATGGCTCAAATATTTGGAGGGGTGAGGAGGGGGATTGAAAACTGGGAGTAATGCGAGATGGCAAATCTTGCCAAAATATTTATGTGCCTCTGACCTAGGCAGGTTAGATCTTCAGATGAGAATCTGTTTGCAACCAGGGGCAGCTAATAAAAAGTCAAATTTACGGCTTTCTCATCATAAACGCTGCCCCAGATGTTCAACCACAGAGTACACAGGTTCACCCCCGAACCAAATGCAAGGAAGAAGATCAATAAAACAACATCAGGGTATCCTTTTACTAGTAAAGGCAGAGTATTTGACTAAAGAGCAAACAGTATATGATATCTCAAGTGACTCCTTAAAACTCTTGCCATAAAATTATTGAGGATGTTAATATGAGAATTGCAATATGAAGACCAAAGACTACATTTTTTTCACTCTTCTTCTTTACAAGGGGTGAAACAGAGCAGGCCTCAAAACCTGGACAGGACTGGTACTGTTCCCAAAAGGTTACGAGAAGTTCATATAATAAGATAAAACCCCTAAAACATGAAACCTCCACTCATACTGTTCTTTTATTTGATCAGATGTACTTCCACATGGAATTTGATCTACTCTAGCAATAAGCCATTTTCTGAATTTCTGCACAAAGAATGACCCTGGGATCATTGCACCTGTGACCCCAGAGCTGTACACAGCACTCTGTAGCAATCCTTCACCTCACAGCTGACTTTGAGGCAGACATTGCTGTGTTAGGTATAAAACTGACAAATCACTGTGCACCCTTCACATTCTACAGCCAAGAGCATGCAGGGCTGTAACTGCTGAAATGCAAGATTTCCCCTGCTGTTTACTAAGGCCAAAAAGCCTCAGTCTTAGCTGCAAATGCCTGTTGTCAGTTGCAAATAAGTTTTCTGCTATTATTCATAAAGTTCAGGGCTTGATGCGTGATTATACTAATCCTCATGCTAATACAGCAATGAACTTGTAACCAGTGAAGGGAGATGGTCTCTGCGAACAGTGAAAGACTAGACTAGATTTGGGAATGTTTCTGTGGTCCCAGCTTTCAATCTTGTTTAATATTTGCCAGCAGAGTTTTCTGTCTTTTCTAGTGCTGAGGCTTAAGACCTCTTCATTACATTTCACATAAAATTCAGCCTCCCCTGCTATTGCTCATTAGATACATTAGAGAATTTCTTCTATTGAATTTTCAGAGATCATGGATAATACAGAGATTAAGCACATCTTGCCTCCAGTAAATTTGTAAGGATACCATATGCCTGATTCTCCTAAATTGTTTTAGTGCCTTTAAACTGACAACCTAATAAGAATGAAAGATGGCTTCTTATGGCATATGAGAGACTTTAGGAGTGTATCTACAGGGGAAACAGCTTTGGAAGCAAATAAAAGTTACATTTTGGTTCTGCTTTGCAAAGGAGACAAATGGAAGTACTTGCCATTGGCTGAAAAAGCTAGAAACAAGCAGAGTGAAAAGAATGAGAAGAGCTGTCTGAAATTTCTCAAGGCCAAGCTAGAAGATCAAATGAAGGTTGAGCAAGGTGTGCAGGGAGGAATGGATTAATCATTGCTTTAACTTTGATCTCCTGGTTTGACTTTCTCATGAGCATAGCACAGTTAGCTGTTCTAATCAGCAATTTGCATCTCAATCACTATTCGCCATTTAATCACCCATGGCCCAGAAAACCATAGAAAGGGTTACTAGAGTTTCCCACTTAAGTGTTGACAATTTTATTCATTGTGTACATTTTTCATGGAAAAATCAAAAAAATCACATCTTGTTTTGCCAACACTTCTTTTTACCCTATTCCTTCTTCCCCCCGTTTCTGCTGGTTCCAGAGATAGAGACAGTGCCAAAAGCTAAATTTTCCCCGGTAAAAGTGGATTTCTGGGATTTTTGGTAGCAGATCTTTGCTCATGGAGCAAAGTAATTTTACTAACATTATCCCTTTAAAAAAGAGGAGGGGGCAAAGAGGATTTAAAGACAGCTGAAGCCCACAGAGAAGCTGAGATACAGCCCTTGTGCTAAGGCTTATATAGTAGGAACCCAGTAGTCCACCACACTGGATTTACTTGTAAAATGGGTTTTTCACTTAGTTACAGCTTCAGGCTCTCGTTTAAACACCACTGCTGTGCCTGTGTTTCTGGATGAGAACTCACTTTTCTTCCTTGAAGAACCCTGCTCTTTATTATGTCACTTTTAACAACTGGGCTGTTAGGCTAATGTAACAAATTTCACTTCCTTTCACATTCCATTTTTGCTGAAATGAAGTAGATGAGAAAAATACAGAAACTTCATCGGGAATAACCCGGTGCAGGTGGAGCAAACCCAGATGCATTTAGTGGGGCAGCTCTTTGTCAGTCACAGGAGTCCAAAGGACAGATGTGTTGTTTGTTAATCGTTCAGGAAACCCTTGTGATTAGCAACTCCTGCATCTCAAAAAGGCCAGCCAACTAAAAACGATGCGCTGTGTTCCAGCACTCATGGAACTCCAGTTGGGACAACAGGAGGATTCCTTGGCCAGAAGTAAGGGAGAACAAAGTAAATAAGGTTATTATACATAAAAATCAGAGTGCATGCCCTGGAGGACGGGGAGATTTCAGTTCAATAAATCAGCTAGGAAGATCTGGCAAAGTTCATTGTCCAACTGGCTCAGAAATTTAACAAGAACACTAAGGCAGCCATTTCTTTAGAAGCTTAAGGAGAAACAGAGGTAGATCCAAGCCAATGTATTAAAACACTATGAAAGGGAAGTGAAAGCCATTAGTAAAGAACTTGAAAGCAATACACTGCGACCCCCAGAGAGTACTCTAGCCAGTGTAAGAGTGGAGGAAAAGCAGAGAGTATCCAATGAGAGCTCCATAAATAAAAGCAGAAAGTCTTGTGGAATATAGAAGGAGTCCAGCTTGTACTGAATTTCTGCATGGATGAAAATAAATGTCTCCATTTTCTATAATTCATGTGATTACCCTATGCTGCATTTAATCAAGAGCATAATTTTAAAACTTTTTATTAATCATAATTATTTGTATGACTGAGAGGATTCCAAGTATCCAGCTGTTGCCCCCAAACAGGGACAACTATATAAAACTACAAAGAAAAAAAGAAAAACAATTAGGATTATCAATTCTTTCAGCATACATACATACTTGCTTTCGATATTTCTGTAGACCTCATGATACAGAAATACCAGAGGTATTTTGAAGTGCCTTTGCCAACTCATGGGGAGCTACTTCTACACATGAAGGACAACTCAGAATGAAATACAAGATGCTTGTCTGGAAATCCACGTGGATTGAGCCAAGTTGATAGCAAAGCATTCAAGAACAGAAGCCAATGGAGAATGCCAAAGCTTTCAGTCTGGACTAACGGAGACACTGAACTTCCTTGTTGAGAGATTACCTGAAGTTGTAGAAGGAAAAGAGGAAATCAGAGGCACAAAACCCCACAGCAAAGGAGGCAGGAACAGGAGAGGATGTGTTCGTGCAATGTATTCAGGGAATAAGTGAAAAAAAAATCTTTGTATACAGTTTAGTAAATTTTTTCACTCCAGCTAAGCTCTGTGGCCTGGAAATAAACAGGTAAACACACCACGGATTATGCCATAGGAAAATCCATGGGAAAGCCAAGCATCATTTCCTTCTACCCCTTTCTACAGATCAGAACCTCCTGACCACAGGTTGTACGGGGTCATGTTTATCCCTCATGTCACAGCCTAAAATATTTCCTTAGTCTCTTACTCACTCTGCTTCCTTACTGGTTGCTGCCCCTCCTTCTAGAAGTTACTGTGCATATGTCATTTGCAAAAACAGTAAAAGAGAACAGCCAACAAAAAAAGAAAAACTGAGAAGTTTCCTCCTCTCTAAAAATACTACCAGAAGAATAAACTTGCTGTAGTATGCTCATTGTAGCACTGCATCTGAGGGACAGAAGTTCCAGAATCTGCAGTCTTAGCCATCTATTACATCAAATTCACCCACATAAGAAAAGCTTAGAAAGGTGCTGCAGCACTCTGTAATCAGCAATACTGATGTTCTCTCATTATGCACACTCACAATCCTGGATGATTATACATTCAGAACATTATTTTCTTCGTTTGATTCTTCAGGACAAGCAAGATTAAAATATCACTGTCTAGGATGTTCCCCTGTTCTACAGCTATAACCCTCCCACCTCAGTTACACTGACCTAGGAGTTATTGAACAAAGAGCAGGGAGATAAAGAAATTCAAATTCTGTTGTTTTCTACTCATTGAGAAAACAACCAATACATAATTCTACGTCCACATCAAACACTGTCCCCCACAGTTCTGTCAGTGGTACCACACTCATGAAAAACGTACCCTTTTTATCCTGGTGTCAATTTTTGGACAGAGGAACACTTCCTTCAGCAGTGTAACACAAAAACCCACTGTGCTGACAGTGACAAAATGAGAGCAGCTATCACATCCCTTGTAACCCTCTATCAGTGTGGAAGATGCAGAAGAGATCTGAAGAGCACAAGCTGTGGAACAGATCCAACTCTGCATCTCACGCTTAGCAAATCCGAGTCTAGGGTTTGATCCCAGGGAAATTGGGATTTCACGCACAAATGGTTGCCCAGGCCAAATAAGCAACTTGCCCACAGCCAGGTCTGATGTGGGAGGCCCTCTCCAGAAAACTGCATGAATAATCCCAAAATGAACAGCAATATGGTTCCACTTACCCACGTTCTGACACTGTGTTTGTATAACACAAATACTTTAAGTGCAGATGAAGTTTGGAGGAAGGAAGTAAAAACTATAAGGTGTCTATCAAGAATTATGGAAGAACGCAAAATATTTTGATCACGGGGTTAATTTCTTGCTAATTCGTTTAAACATTTAGGTCTTTATCATTTCAGGCAAAGCCTACATTGCTAGTACATGTTTAAGAAAGAAACTCCCATCAGATAGGTGTTATCTGCCAAGACAGTACATGTTTTTATTATTCTTTAGCATGCAAAAGAAACATCATATTTCCGTGAGTGCATTGTTATATTCTTACTAACAACTGTGGTGGAGAGCAAGTAATAACAGAGACAGGCCAGCACAGCAGGAAAATATGTGGACACATCAATTTCTAGAAACCAGCATTTGGTTATTATTGCTGGGTTTGAGGAGCAGTCCTGCCAGCTGTCACAAAACACATACACAGTTCATAACCCAAAATAGTTCCTCAGACAGCTGCAGGACTGCAAGGAACCAACTTTTACTCCTCAAATGAAATATGTTTATTTAGTTCCAAAACGGACAGATATTTCAGGAAACATACACCAAAAATATTGAGGAAAATCAAGACTTGTAAAAGGAGTTTTGGGTTTCCAACCAGATAAATCTCACTACTCTGCACAACCCCTCCAGTTTCCCATCTCATAACTATATTATGCAGCAAAGGAAGGCCCCTAAGAGTCATGGAATGAAAAAAAAAATAAAATAACAAACACAGGAAAATTGTAGAAATATTCAGACTATGCAACACAGCTCTCAGAGTTGGTGTTTTCCTTTGCAAGAGCTTGTGCAAACACTCTGCTCTGTTTCATAGCTGTGGGAGTTTGCATCCCCCACATCTCATTTTCAGAAACAAACTCACACAAACCCTTGTTCTCATAATAAACATCCCCAGCTATATCTCACCTAAATTTTCCACGGTGGTGAATTTAATAAAAACTGGATTTAGCACCATTATTTGAACAAGAATTGTTAAACAGTTGCTTACAAGAATCTTTTTTTTCCATCTGCGCTAAGAGAGGCACAGCCTCGGGTGTCTTATGACACTCTGCATGACAACAGAAAATAAGTTATCTTCTAAAACCAGGTAACTTGAAGATCAATTAGTGATTCCAGCATAAAAACCCATCCTTTTGCAAGCTAAAAAAGGGTGTTTGCACCAATGCCTCCTGTGTGTAGTATCAAATGGAACAGTTCTGTAAACTACAATACAATGTTCAGGAATATTTTGTTTCCATGAACAAATTCTAATTTCTGGACAATACACATCAAAGGACATTTATCTGCAACGTCCACCCCTTGGCAGTGCCACATTGACAATTTTCCTTAGAGCAATAGATATTCTTCAAATACCTGGATGAAGCCAAAGTTTACAGATGTAAATGTTCAGTTTTCAAATAATTAGAACCATACCGAAGCTTTTTTACTTGTTAACAACATTCCATCACACTTGTGATTCAACTATAGTAATCAATTACCAAAGCAACCTAAAAACAATGAGCAGTCTGCTCTTTCAAAATTACCCTTAATGCACTGCAGGGAAAAAAGAAATAGTCAAAGTTTTGTAGCACTATGATGGAATTGCACGTACAAGTGCTTCAGAAGAGATTATTTATGAAAGTATGCACATCCCAGAGAAGAGTTTCGTGCCACGTCTCACTGCTGAAAGGCTTGTACTCAGGTTTGAACACTGTGTTCTCTCTGAAGCTCCCGGGTTTCCAGCCCTCCCCTTGTGCTTCTCTCACCAGAGAAGCTGTAAAGGAGCTCTGTCCTGCCTCCTTGCTGAAGTCTGCACTGCCTTAGGCCGATCTGGAAGGCCATCTGGAAATTACCACTGATTAATTAGCTGTGAGCCTGGGATGTGAAGAGGGCAGATGGAGGAACACAGGACTTCATTGCTCCCCGCCTTGCAAGAGCTACCAGTCCAATACCTGATCCATGTCAAGGTCCCAGTCTGGTCCCAGGAAGATTTAGAAATACTCAGATAAGTTTTCCACAGGAACTGTCTTTCCTCAGCTGGTCCTTCTCCCAGCTCTGCTCTCTGGAGTCAGCATTTGTTATCAATGCTAACAAACATGATGTCTAAGAACCACGAGGGAAGGGAGCTGACAGGAGTGTTTTCAGCACAAGTCCCACCTTGCAATCCACGGAACTCAGGCAAAACCATCTTGGTTTTACATTTATCACTCCTGGATGTATTCCCAAATAAACCTAAACTTAGTCTAATAGAGGAAAAGCATTTGATTATCCTCCTGACTCCTGTATTTATATCCCACATGCACTTGCACACATCACACACACGTATTTACTGCCCAGGATTTTCTGGCCAAGCCATGGCAGCCCTTTACCAATAACCTGGTGTTATAAGCATCGTAAGCACTAAGAAGCAGCTTTAGACTGAGAAGGAGGGGAAAGATATCCAGCTTTATCTCCCCACTGAGCCTTCCACTTGCCCTCTCTCCATGCACTGTAAGTGGAACAGATTAATTTAGTATCATTATTCTTATGCAAAAAGCAAATTATTCTGTCATCTCTCCTTACTAATGTCAGCTATTTCAAAATTAAGACACATAAGCAAAGAGGTATCAGCTTTGATAAACAGCCTTTTCTCTGCAAACAGTATTATGGCATAGCAGCTTAAATTTAAGTCTCACTTCTTTTAAATTTATCACTGATAAAATGTAGGTGCAGGAGCATCACTGAAAACTGCCCTTCCACCAGTTTTCCAAGAAACCTGGTCATAACTAATGACTTAAAATTAAGATCAGAATATCAAAGATCAGCTGGCCAGAAGACAACTGGTAAGAGAGTGATATACAATTCATGTTGAGACCGAATTTAAGACAGTTCTTCAGTAAACATGTTTTCAAATACTCCGTTGTAGTTGGATTAAAATGATAGTTTGGCTCAGATTAAAACAGAAGTCTCAGTGTCTGTTCATCACATCCTTTTTCTGTCTTTAAATTACTTAAAATCCCCTGTTTGGAACCACCAAACTCCTGACTAAGGACACAAAACAAGCTATCTGATCTCTGCTCCAAAAAATCCTACATTCTGAAATCTGAAGAGAATCAACCTCAGCCTATTTTACCCTGTTGTGTTTGCTACTAGCTGAGCCATTTTCAACTTGTCAAACAGCACGCTGCATAACTATTTTAAACTAAATTTTAAATATTCCAGGAGCAGCCCAAAGGAAAATAAAACCACTTAGCAAAACCTTTCCAGCTCATCATTATTTTCCAAGTGTGTTTGTCCAAAGATCTTTTTATTTCCCAGAAGGATAAATAACATTCAGGCTCAAATCTGAATCCACACATTAAAGTTCTTAAGCTTGTGATTTGTCCACTACAAGGTGAGATGTTCAAGGTTCCTGAGGTTAGCTAACAGTAATATACATGTATGCAAAGTCTTGTTTACCTCTCCTTCCTAGTGTTCTTTCCTCTTCTTCCTCCTCCAAAGCCCGTCAGTGCCCATGCCTTGACACCCTGAACTCCACAGGGTTACGCTGCTTTTGATTTGTGAGGAGACTTACAATAGTTAATTACAGAGCACGGTCTTCTGTGCCTCAAACATTTTGCATTTATAGGCTCTTGATACAGTCCAGAGCAAGAGGCTAACCCATATTTAATTTGTCCAACACGTTTCTGGTTAAAGTTCCATCAAATGGGTGACTGGAATGCCTCCGATTCAGCTGGAAAAGTCACTTTGAAGGAGGCGTTTATTAGCAACATTTGCCTCAGCCACAACAGGAGGCCCTGCGGGCCTGGGGAACATCAGGGATTGCTTATAACAGTCAAACAGCTACTCCCCGCGGGATAAAGTGTCAATAACAGGTTAGATATTACGATTTGGGGTTGATTTTACAGCAGGGATAAAATTAAAGGGAACGAGGCTGTTCCTGCGGGCAGCCAAGGCCTGTGCTCTGAAATGCCCTGCGGGAGGCGGCAGCCCCAGCGCTCACTCTTGCCTTGTACAGGGAAGGAAAAGCCCCTCTTGGTCATGACAACTATTATTAGCCTCTCCTGGCTAGTTCATTGTCTCCAGAAAAACTTGATGGATATTGCTCTCAAAAGCATTGATGTTCAAATGCTTCATGAGACTTAAGCTCCTCAGTGACACACACCTCCACAATTTAGCCCAAGCTTAAGTCTTGAAATGCTATAGGCACTTTGGAGCTGAAGTCTCAGTGAAACCCCGACACAACTCCTTTCTGAAAATGGACTAGTTCATAAATCACTGAGCACTGTCCAAAAAAAAAAAAAAAGCTACATATTTGCATTTTTCCCTGTTGTAATCAGGTACAAACCCACTAGTCCAACTGGAGCTATTCCCAGCAATGTCAGGTCTAAGTTTCATCAACCCGACATAGAACCTTGAACATGTGAAACTTATTTTCGATCCCATCTTTTTCTTTTGAGGGACTTGTGAGGACTTTCTTCTTTTATTTCGTTTTTCATCTTTATTCCCTTCTCTCTTTGCCTCCTTTCCCACCTCCTTCTGTATGCTTTGCTCTAGTCAGCGTTTCTACCTCCACTCAGTACTTCCTCATTGTCTCTTTTTCAAAAGGTTTCCAGAATTATTTTGAAGCATGGTATATCCAAAAAAGTAGGACTTGAATGTCATGGTGAACATGTATTTTGGAAGAAACCAGACTCTGTACAGAACAGATTGCAGGTGATTTTTCTTTTACTGCTTTACTAGTCTCTAAGGGTCCTCTGGGTCTGCCAGTGGAAACTATGGTGCTCTTGATGGAGAAGGTAGGAAGTGTTTGGCCTCAGTGAAGAATGAGATGATGGAATATGTGTCCTGTCCACATCACAACAGACATTTCTCCTGAGCCTGACAATGCATTTGCATATACAGAATCAGAGAAAGGCTTGAATTGGAAGGGACTTTAAATACCATCCAGTCCCAACCCCCTCACCGTGGGCAGGGATGTCCCCCACTAGATCAAGTTGCTCAGAGACCCATCCAACCTTGCCTTGAACACTTCCAAGGGTGGAGCCTCCACAACTTTCTGGGCAACCTGTTCCAGTGCCTCACCACCCTGTGAGTAAAGAATTTCTTCCTAACAGCTAATCTAAGTCTCTCCTCTTTCAGTTTAAACTGTCCCCCTTGCCCTATCACGATCTGCCTGAGTAAAAAGTCCTTTCCCCTCTTTTCTGGAAGCCCCTTTAAGTACTGGGAGGTTCCAGTGAGGTCTTCCCAGAGCCTTCTCTTTTCCAGGCTGAACAATCCCTGCTATCTCAGCCTGTCTTTGTAGGAAAGGTGCTCCATCTCTCAGATCATCTTCATGGTCCCCCCTGCGGCCCACATCCTTCTTGTGCTGAGCATCCCAGAGCTGGGTGCTGTGCCACAGGTGGGGGTCTCATGAAGACAGAGCAGGGGGGAAGAACTGCCTGCTGCCCACTCCTCTTTTGGTGCTGTCCAGGATTTAGCTGACCCTCTGGGCTGTGAGCACACGCTGCTGGCTCATGTTCAGCTTTTCACGCATGAGAACCCCCAAGTCCTTCTCTGCAGGGCTGCTCTCACTGTGTGCACTCATGGCTAGGATGGCCCTAACTCAGATACAGCACCTGGCACTTGGACTTCACAAGGTTCTCGTGGGCCCACTTTTCAAGTTTGTCCAGGTCCCCTTGGATGGCATCCCTTCCTTCTGTGGTGTCATGTGCAAAGTTGCTGAGGGTGCACTTGGTCCCATGGTGCGTATCACTGGCACAGGAAGCATTTCAGCAAATGTTGACAGAACACCAGTTACTGACGGGGCCTGTGAGCACCAGCTCCCAGGACAACGCTCCTCTTGTTTGGCAGCTCTGCCCTGAGCTTTCACACAGGACATGGGTGGATTCCACGAGAGCAGAGGAAAAGCACAGCACTCCCTTCATGCATATTTGGAAGTCCCAGGGACAAGAATGCTAATACCAAGTCTGTCATCCAGCACTATTCCACCGTGATGTGGCCTTTCTTCTCACACTTTCTCTGCTTGTGAGTTGCAAACTAATTGTTAAATCTTTGTGGCAAATGTGTTCTTATTCAGTAGCAGAGACTGTTCTCAGTCTGTTGACACTTTACATGCATTTTATATTCATTCTCTTCTCTAAGCTGCCATGGGACTCTGAATGTCAGTGCTGGGGGGCACCTTGGTAAATTTTCCTCCCTGTCAGGATTAGGCAAACTTTGAGAAAACAGTGCTGGTAAAAATACACACCAGACTTCAGTGTTAAAATGCTCAGCTGGAATGAGAGCTGGAAGTAAAAACTGACAAGTTTCACAATTGTGGTACTAGTATCCTTCTCCTACCATACACAGAATACAGAACAATAAAAAACAAATGTCCAAACTTGCCCCCTCGCTCTCCACTATCAGTGCACGTCCTCTGTGTTATAGAAAGAGCCCTTATGGGACCACGATTTGATGTTCATGCCCACACAATCCATCCATTAAACAGTTATTGGAGATGAGTTTGGCCATGTCCTTGGTGCAGCGCTCTCTGATGAAGTGTGCACCACACACACATCTGGGCTGCTCCTCTCTGGGAAGGCTGTGTGCACCAGATGGTGGGGGCTGATGGAAAAAGGAGACTGACTGTGGCAACAGCCAGTACCAAGCTGGGAGGATGGAACTGAAAACGTGTGATGTTACAGGGGGCCAGACGCGGCAGGAGACTCGTTCCACTGTGAAACCTAAAGGGCCACATGGAAAGCTGAACTTCACCAGGTGAAGCTTCTAATGGTAATATGACATTTCTAAAACAATAACTTACCAATACCACCCATGACAGGGTGAAACCATTTAAGTTTCTATGTCTCTTTTTTAGAAAATGTACCAACTTAAACCGATTTTCCTACCCTCATGAGAAGAAGCTACTAGGTTTCTACCTGGGATTAGGATGTCTGACTAACAAATCCTTAAAAATATATTTTATTTTCATAGCTATCCCTGAAATACAGCTTGGTAGCCCATTTTACACTTAAATATCTCTAAATATAATATGAATAATTTTTCAAGTAAGCTACTAATCTAGCTAGTTATATTAAAATAGCTCGGAGTATTTTGTCTGAAGGAGATAAACCAGTAATAACTTTCAATTATATAAAATCAGTGTATTCAGGTGGCTTCAAAACTGGTACTTTAGATTATTAATGCCAAGAATCAGCAACAGCTTCTCAAGTTTTCAGTTTGATTTCAAATATATTCTTATTTTATTTTTATTTTTGTTTAAATAGGAGCAGGTAGCAGTGCTGGGTTCTGGTATTAATTACACATGGAAACAGAAAACCTGAAGTAAACCTGGTAGCATTTTAAGAATCCAGCTATTGTGAATTCATCTGGAATTCATTGGGCTACCCTTGGCCGTAATAAATTCATGCTGTATTAGCAGTAACATCATATGTACACTAATAGATGTTCTACTGAGATCAGTATTATTTAATTGACTCAAAGGATTACTTTAAGATCAGTTTTCTTCTAACTGTATTTTTAACATTGCTTTCTCCTGAAGCACAGCTTCCCACAAGACAAAAAAGATGACATCAGAAGAAAAACATGCGTAAGAAAATACACTAAATCTGACATTTTAGGAAAGACACAAGAAGCATTAGAATCACAGAGTCTATCCCCATGTAACATACACTGTGTTTATTTATAGTTTTCTCTGTGGGAATCAAAACACTCAACTCTCCAAAAGCGAACGTATGCACATCCAAGAGAGGTAATAAGATGCATCCTAGTAAAAAAAAAAATTTAAACTGCAAAAATGGTGCAAACAATCTGTTTGTAAAGAAGTAGTGAGCAGCAGCATCTGCCCACTTCTGCTTTGTCAGACATGCTAAATAAAGACACAAATAACTTCACTGGTACCAGTTGCATGACGGGGATATGGGAGGCAATGGAAAAACAATAGCTTGGATTGGAACTTTCCAACCATGGGCTGGAAAAGAAAGGTGTTCTTAGCTCTTTGCTATGTCTTGCCAACTGTACCAGAAGTGCTGATGTGACTGGTGCTACCCCTTTGCAACTTGTGTCCTGCTCACACCTAAGTTCCCATTTCCTTCTGGGTTGGCTGCTGAGATGAACAGGATGGTCAGACACCAAGGGTCAGACCCATTTAACACAGTTAATATGCACTGCTAAGACTGATGAGAAAACAAACCACCAGGTTTTCCTGAGTGTATTGGTTCAGTGTCACCGAATAAAGCACAGAAATGAAAACAGAGACTGGCAAGCTCGCTGCTTCTCACGTTTTCATGCCAAGCTCAGTAACGTCCTGAGTCAACGCTGTGCCAAATGAAATGCACCACTGAAATGCAATCATATACAAGGAAACGTGTCTAAAAGGAGGCCTTGTCTCCTGACCAGCCAACTGAGTGTGCAGGTCCACAATTAAAAGCACATGACAGAATTTTGTTGAAAAAACCTTGCAATTCCAACTCATATTTCTACCTACTCTCCTCCTCCTCTAGAGATTCTGAAGGAAATAAGGCATCTCTGTTTCCCCTGTACTCTGAAAATAGACTGGATTTCTTCCCTTCTTCCTCTAAAGAAAGAAACCACTGCAGGGAAGTAAAAAAACCCAAGAGATAAATAGAGGATACCTGGTTTGGACAATTCTGCATTTCTCAGACAGCATATTCCACCTATGGACAGCAAGCCTTAGAAACCATCAACATTCCTTATTTCAAACAGCTGCAGATTCTTATCCTTTTATTTCAGATTATCATCCTCCCTGATTCTATCAATCAGCCCTAGAAACAGCCCTTAGCAGAGTTCAGGGCTGTGATCATAAAATAAATAGTCTAAAGACCTCAATCAGAATTCAGAAAAGCTGCTCTCTTAGGAAGCAGGAGTTACACACCCATGCATCATGTATATGTTCATGACTGAGCCATCCCCGACAACAACTTTAAAGCTCTGCCAGACCCCTTCAAACATTTTTATCAAAACAGCGGAGGTCAAAGAGATGTTTTATTTCCACAGTTTTCAAGAACAGGGAGAACCTGTACTAATGTCCACATGGGAAAGGAATGGTGTGTCTCAGTCACTGGTAGATGTCAGATAATTCACACAGGGGGTATTGTCAATGTCCTAAGTGCAGACAAAGGCTGAAGGAGGTTTGCAGCTTAGCAGACCTCACTGAATCCATTTCCATTCGTCCTGTGGATTTTCCAGTATCCATTTTCACGTCTCATTTCTCTGTTCAGATTATCTGGCAGCACTTTCAACAATGCAGTTCTTAATACTTCAGTATCACCTCTTTCCCAGTGACTTTAATTTAAATAATCATAAAGGTATATATGTCCTGTGAGGGAAGGCTGAGAGACCTGGGACTGCTCAGCCTAGAGAAGATCTCCATCCTTGGACATACTCAAAAGCCATCTGGACATGGTCCTGGGAAATCTGCTCTAGATGATCCTGCTTGAGTAAAGGGGGTTGGACAAGATAACCTCCAGATGTTCCTTCCAACCTGAGCCATTCTGTGGTCCTGTATCTCCTTCAAAGTGTTGGAAATAACATGTGTTATGAATAAGCACAGGTTGAATTACATGTGTAACCTTTTCCCTTCTATTACCTGGAAAAGGCATCACAGAAAAAGGAAAACAAATCCACCAGAGCAAGTGTGTGTGTACATATATATATATATAGAGAGAGAGAACCTTGTTTGAGATAGAATAATGCAAAAGCATGTAACACAGTAAATACAAATGAGGAATATTTAAAACTTGAGCTATTTCTGACTATTTCACTTCCACACGCCATGTAAATTTACAGCTTTCCTAGTTCTTTACATTATTCAGAACTTTGTTTTTATTTTCCTCAGATATGGACAGATTCTGATCATTTATAAAATCTGCCAGTGAGCTGTTGCCAATTTGAGTGTATATACATGATTTAGACCTGGTTTTAGTTTAACTGACGTTTTGCTTACTTAAAGCACAAAAACTGGCCACTGAGGAAAAAGCACTCACTTTTAACAGGATCATGGAAATATTAGCAACAGCAGCCCATAAATCACTAAAAATGATTTTTAGATTCCCAGAGAATGAACAGTCAGTGTGTCAAACAGAATGGAGGTTTGATGGAGAAGGAATGTGTTTTTCTGGGAACAATTATTTTGCTTCACAAAAATGAGTCCAGTTATAAAGAGCAATCCTATTCCAAAATAAGCCTAGTTTCTAGTGTTCCAGTTAATAATACAGTAAGCCAAATGTAAGAAAATTCATTCTCAGGCATATAAGTAACAGCACCTTTACCAAATTTAAAAAAAAAAAAAAAGACTGAGCCCACGAAATTTCACCTTAGTACTGGTAAAGATACTGCTAATTTCATGCTACAAATCCCAAGAGAAAGGGTGACATGTAGTTCTAATGTCACACTCCCAGACCATGCCCTTCTCCTCCACTCAAAGCCTGAGGAAAGGGCTAAACCCAGAGAAGAGAAAGGGTCATAATAGGGCTGAGTCAGGACTGAGACTGTGATTTAACACAAATACTCTGCATAACAAAAAATTAAGGCAGCACTACATAGGTCAGTGTTTTGTTTCAGAATAGCTTTTATCCAAATTTGGCCATAGTAACTTGTGGTCATTACTGACGAATACTGAATAGTGAAGGAAAATTGGTCCAGGAGCTTTTTGCAAATTAGAACTAAAAGTTTTCCAAAACGTTTTTGAAATCACAGGAAGAACTGAATTGTGACGGTGAAAAGTGTGTCACTGCCTTCTCAGAAGGTCTGCAAAGGTGAGCACTGTCATCTGCACACACACAGAGGTTACGACAGCTCAGACATGAGCTGCTCTGCACCCAGTAACGTAGGTACAGCTGCTTTTTGTGAGCCTTTCACATACTAAAGGTGGCTAAATCTTCCTTAATCACAGTCATCATCTCAAGAGATGGGGCCCTTTAATTTCTAAATTCCTTGTCTAGAGCTTCAGGTCTCAAAATCCTGTGCAGCCAGTAGTTTCCCATTTAGATTTGTCCGTTCTAATTTAAGGTCAGTAATCTTCCAGTCCCAGTCGTGCTCAGCAGCTGTAAAATTCAGTTTATACCAACTACACATACCAGAACAACTCCCCCAAGCAGAGGTGGCTGATAAGCAGTGCCCAGACAAACACCACAACCTTTTACAAACCTATATTATTTATGATACCTTGACTATGGCAACCCCTTCTGGAAGTCCATGAAATTAAAGAACAGGATCAGGGTTGAAAAAGAGGTAACATGACACAGCAGATCACAGGTAAAGGAGCATGTGAGAAGAAACAATATGCTTCCTGAGCTCTAACTTCTTGATTATGCTGAGTATTTTCCATGAAATATCAGCACAGCTGAAACTGGAGATGGAAGTGATCACACACATGTCCTCTACCATGTGCAGAGAACTTAGGTAGATTCTTTTTCCCTCTTTATGAGTAACAGTGCCATTTGCTTGGTAAATATAATGCATAATCAGCAAGGGTAATGTGTAAAAACCTGGAAGTTATCATTTCCCACTCTTATGGTTTTGTGAGTTTTTTTAACATTGCCTACAATGAAAATGTCACATAAACAAATGTGACTATCATTAAGAAGAAATATTAAAACAGGTTCTCTGCCAGGAGTTTAACTTAGAGAAGGAGATCCCAGTAAGTTCCGGTTTTGCCAGTACTGAAATCTTATGCAAAGTGAAACCATACGGAAAATCATATTTGAAACACAGAATCACTTGGCAGCTGGACTGTGGTTCTGGACTCTCTTTGCCAGGTTGGACCATTAAAGCTCAATCTCTTCCTTTTCCCAGCTGTCTTCAAATGGATTTTCAATCCCCTCCTATTCTGTGGCACAGATTCAATAGATGGGATAAGGAATGTTGCCCAGCCAAACTAGCTTAAAACCTGATGACAAGAACACTTCCCTGGACGTGGGAGATGAGGGTTTGGATTTCTCATAAATAAAAACGTTATTGAATCTCAAGCTTCTCAGTGTTAGAGGGCTGTTCTCATATCATGGTATTAAATGAGTTAGGGCATCAACACAGTCACACCTCTACAAAAAAAAGAACCTCTCTGTTCTTTAAAGTAAAGGATGCCAGTGAGCAAGGCATGTCCAAGGTGGAAGCTGCAGAAATACAGATGTACCTAAGCTTAAAGGACTTGCAAGAGTGACCTAAACCTTCAGGTAAGAGTCCACTGTCAGATTACAACCAAGGAGTAGCCTACCTGCAGCAATAATGCCATGCTTTTCCTCAGACCAGATCTCAGGTAAAGGAGACTGTAAGGAACAATTAGCATCAAACTGCTATTCACATCGCCAAGCCACGGGGTTTCCATTTTTACACTCCTAGCAATGTCACATCATGAGGTCTGGATGAGGCCACCCATTGTGCAGGAGACACAGGTAACTAGTGTGAATTTTCAGATATTGTTACACTCTTCTCTAGTTTTTCTCCGGAAAGTGCTGACTAACAGTAAGCTGTGAATAGCAAGTCCTGCTGGGCTCATTATGACTTAGAAAATGAAGTGATTTTGTTCAAATTGTACTAACAAATCCTTTCTTCACTTGTTTTCCTAGCTACTTTGGAAGTGGTCCAACCGTCCCTCTCTAAGTGATTTTTTAAGGGCAACTATTATTTTTGTTTTAAATATTTCTAATGATAATAATGTGCTTTTCACAATGCACTTATCTCTTCAGTCATTGTTAATCTTTGGTTTTGCATAAGGTGCATTGTATCTCTTGCAACACAATTAACTGAACAAGCCCATCATGGTTATACATAGGAAGTGACGTGATTAGGAAGCAACCACAAAACAGTTCTCATCAAACATGCTGCAATCACACCAGGGTCCTATCAAAATCTGGTACTGTCAAGGCATATCTACCATGCCGCCCATGTTCTGGAGCCTTCTGCTCCTCAGTTTCTGATGACTCGCTCAGTCTCTGCTGATAAACGTGTTTCAGTGTTCCTTAGAAGGCCCATTTACAATGTAAAGCCAAACTGCAGTGCACGGGCTTAGTAAATCTAAGCTACCTGAGAACTCCCTTTTCCAATAATTTATTAATAGAAAAACTTCAGATGTGACAGGAGCTGAAATGAGCCGGAGCAACATTCATCTTCCAAACTATCAAATTCCAGGCTGGAGGATTAAGTAGGAAAGGGGATTAAGCTGTAAAGAGGTGGATTTGGTGGATTCCACACTACCTGTTACCACTGTAACATGACATCATCCAGCACTGAGCAGTTCTCTAGGCACAAAAAGCTCATTCAGGTTCTGTTCTTCCTAATTCTGAAAAAGGATTCCTACCTTCACTTGAAACATTTAAAAATAACTGTTCACCTGTCAAAACGTCTTTAGTGCATCAGCAACCACAGGTAAATGCCAAAACTGGGCATCAGGTGTTTCAATGTTCAACAAACTAGCAAAAGAAATGAATCCAAAACTTGTCCAAAGTACGTAAAAGTAAAACAAACTCGCTGTACTTCAAGCCAAAACTGAAAGGGTGCAGATAATGCGTGTGCCTGGTGCCATCTCCTGGTAGTTTAGAGGCAAAACTATCTCAATCTTTTTCCCTATGTAACCTTTAGAAAAATGTCAGGTGTTGGAGGGAAGAGGGAGGAAAAAAACCCAAGGAAAAGATACCATTTAATGTTATACAGAAGGAGCTTTCAAAACTCTTAACGTCCACAGAATGTTGCTTCACTGTACAAGGCAGCCACTATCCTGACTTTCAAGCTAAATGGTGTTCTTATGTTGGCCAAAGTAAAGAAACATCAACTTTTCATTTGATACAAGAAATAAGCCACTTGGTCTAATTTCAAAATGCATTCAGTACCACTGAAAACATTTAAAATGAAAAAAAATTCAAAAATTTCTACATGGTTTCCAAAACCAAAATCAGGAAGTCCCTTTGAGAAGTCTACTCGTCATATTAGATGTAACAGTGCAGGTCATTAGCTCCTTTTAAATAGGAATTTCTTTTCATGAATACTTCAAACTCAAGACAATCTTTCCCAGTTGCACCACTCTCTCACTACCTTTGGTGAAAGAACACAGCACTGCTATTTGTAATAATAGTCCATGGTTAATCTCTTAAAAAATAGCACTAGCCAACTTGAAAATAAATGTTCTAGTCATTTGGACAACTGATACAAGGCACTTGTACTCATCCTGCAAACGTTAATGCTAAAAAGACTGTTCAAAACAAACTGGACCAGCGACAACACAACAATTAAACAAAATGAGCTTGGTAATAAAATGCCTGTCCAAAAGTGCAGTATTTTACACTAAATCTAGAGTTAATTCCAGATAATAAATCACCAAAGGAATTCTGGATGAGAGCTGTGAAGACATCATGGAAGGCAGTAAAGAAGCTCACACACAGCAAGGTGATTTAAAGACAGGAAACTGATTTAAAGACTCAGAAGTTTTAAAAGTAGTAACTCTCACATAAAGACAAAGTGGTACTTGGCTCTGCTGGTGGCCTACCCTACATCCAGAAATCACTCAAAATTGCCTGAGATCTACCAGAAAACATGAACCAGACAAATCTGGTTTTACTGAGGCTTAATATATCAATTTGTTAATATGGTATTGAAGGCTTTTGCAGCAAAAAGAACTTTGATTTCAGAGACTGTTTTGCTATGCTGGAAGAAGAGACCTGTCCACATCATCCTGAAGGTTAAAAATAAATAAAATTGGGAATGACCTCTACAAGTGAATTACCTTTTCTCATTTGCTCAATGACTATGGAAATGTGACCTGGGCTGCCTTAAAAAAAAACCCTAAACAAAACGAAGGCATACAAGAGATTTGGATTGCCCCAGGTTCACTGACAATTGCCATGGGGAAGCAATCATTACATGTAACAGAAAAGCCAAGATAAATAGGGAACATTTCCTTTCACAGAAGGAGCATAAAAAAAGTTCTGCTGTAACATCAAGCTGTAATTGAGAAACAGAACAATGACTGAAGAGTTGTAAGAGGCCTAAATTAAATACAACTGGGATTTCACATTCCTTATGAAAATTAAGGGTTTAGCATGAGATAATTAAAGCAAGGATAGCCAGCTCCTGGAGTGCCAGAACATATAACTCAGCCTGTCATCTTTGCTCCTGAGAGTCCCGTGGAGTTGGTCAGGAAGGAGGCTGTCAGTCCCACAAATCCCCAACCTGCCAGTCTCCCTGCTGCTCTCCCTTGCAGGAGCCCCATAACCTTCCTCTTGCGTAGCTGGACATTCCCTAAGCCCAAACTACAGACACCACATCCCATGGAGGGTGCTTGGTCAGTAACAAAAGGACTTGTGTGCGTGTCCCCATCACACCTGACCAGGCTATGGCAAAGTGACAACTGTGGTTTATTCCAGCACAAACGAGCAAATGTTCCCTGGGTGTTGGGAGACACTGGATTCACATGGCAGAGAAGCTGAGTGACATCCACCTAAACCAACTGAAGAAAATGAAGACACATCTTGTGGGTCTTGGAACTTTTAACAGAGAAACAAGGATGAGACAATCGGAGAGCGTGAAGGGAAAAGCAGCAAACAGAGTGTCAGACAACTAAACCTTCACACCAGTGATCTGGCAGTGGGGGAAGGATGGGAACATCCTCATGGGATGGGAAAGCAAAGACATGAGCATTATACTATGAGAAATGCAGAAGTTAAGAAAGACAGTACTGCATGGACTTAGAAGGCTGGATTTATCAAAACTAATAAATTGGCCAAGGAAATAGAACTTTTTTAAAGACAAAAGGAAATACTGGAAGTTTAGGAGAAGTCTTGAAACTATGTAGTTCTTACCACTAGATTACAATGCAGCACATATAAGAAATGTTAAAAAAAAACCTAGCAATGCATTGTAAACGGAAATGTGTTTCCCTATAGAGATGGAAAAACTAAAATTTAAAAGTGCAAAGGTGTTGGGTTTTTTTGAGGTGGAGAGGGGAGCAGAAAGCAGTGCTAACCACAGTGCAGAACTAGGGACAGAGAAGTGATCCAAAACTCTGAAAGACTGTGTGCCAAGTGCAGGAAGTTTAGAATTCCAGAAGTACTGAGGGTCACCACCACCTCTCAGTACCTGCCAGGTGAATCTTGGGAGAACTAATGAAGATGCAATTAAGTCTGTTGTTGATAAGCATATACACCTGGTCATACCAACAACACACCTGCAAGCCATGCAAACAAACACAGGGAAATCAACCCGGTAAACCAAGAACCACCTGGATTTCTTTCTTCCATTTGCTTTTAAAACAGCTAGAGTAGAAATGTGTTATGCATTATTCAAAAGCTCTACTGTTCTTGCCTAGCCTCATGCAACATGGCTTTCAAACACCTTTATTTATCAAAGAAATGAGCAGCTCTCAAAAAACCTGAGAGGAAGAAAAATGGATGAAAAACCAAGCGGAGAAAAAAAAACCCCAAGAAAGAGGGCTGATACCATGTTGGGACAGCGGAGTAAGAGCAGAATTACTCATGTGGTCTGAAGCAAAACAGCTGATATTCACAGCTATCGAGCTTCCAAAAGCTGGGCTTTGGATGAAAAATTGTTCCATTATCAGAGGCTTTGAAACACACCGCTCTTATCAGAAAATATTTTATTCAGAAGACTTACATATAACACAGTCACTAGTGATCAAGACCCAGAATAAAGATCCCTTGGTTACATGAAATTATTCAGACCCTTTCAGAACTTCCAACACATGCCTTCAGTACAGTACCATTTGTTTTAATCACAGCAGCATGAACCTTGAAGCAAACCATTCTTCCTCTTGGAGTAAGTACTGGAACCAAGAGAAAGCCTTAGCTTTTGAGAAGAAGTGTTTTATTGCAACAAAATAAGCAATCACACCCCATGGCTTCTACGCTCAGTGTAAATATTTCTGTTTGGAACATAACTTCATTTCAAGACTGTTTGATTTGTTCCTTTCAAGGTGTCCCTATGGGCATCTAACATACCTATGCCTTACATGATAGTTGTCAGATGCTGCTTTGGAAACTCATGTTCAGGGAAAGATTTAGCTTTTTGCTTTTGCACTTCATTTTCATTTTCTTGCCTTCATTAATTGATTTCATCAGCTAATTATCTGGCCACCTCATTAGTATCTTAGTAGACAGTAACTCCTCCCTCCATACAATTTAAACGCTGCATTTGTTTGTTGTTTTACTCGGTGTTCTTACCTGTCAACCTCTGGCAGAGCTTCCTCCAGCTGACACTGGTCACAGCTGCTCCCTTGGCGTCCCTGCAACAGGATTTAAGTTGTTTGGCCAGCTAGGAAATCTCCCCTCACCAAGGCAGCCCAAATGCCTCTTCAGCCTTTTATTATTTTTTTGTTACTATGGATTTAACTTTTGTGTGTGTTATTATGGATTTCAGGGAAAGAAACCCTGCCTTTTATCCTGCTCTCCCAGGCTCTCCCCACCTGCCTTTCCGGGGTGCTCGCAGAATACACCACTTTTATTTTAAATAACGCCACATCATTTACACAGCGACCACCACCACACAAAAAACAATTAAAATCAATAAAAACCAGCCCACAAACGGGTCTATTCGCTTCCCTCAGGTCGTACCTGGAAAGCGCAGCTTTTAATGCCAGGGGCGCCCGCACACCGCGCTCCCTCCCTGAGGGGGAAGCGCCTCACGCTCCTCCCTCAGCCCCCTCAGGCGCGGCGGCCCCGCCAGCTTCACGAGACCTTCGTGGTGATGACAACCCTTTTCACAGCAGTTCCCCCGCTGCGGGAGCAGGAGGAGGAGGAGCGCAGGGAGGAAGGGGCGGTGCCGGCGCTGTTCGAACCGGGCGGCGCGGAAAGGGAGCGGGGCGGGAGCGGCCATGGCGCAGCACCAGCTGGGCCGGGAGCACCAGGGCATCACCCTGCGCGGCAGCGCCGAGCTCGTCGCGGAGTTCTTCTGTGAGGGGCTGCGGGGGGATCCCGGGGGGGAATCCGGGGCGGGAACAGGGAGGGAGGCTGGGGAAGGGCCGGGAGGCCGCGGCGTGTGGGGCGACATGGCCGCCGGCTGTGGGGGTACACACTCCTCCTCCTCCTCTCCCTGTTCCTCTCCCTCTTTCTCTCCCTGTTCCCCCTCGCAGCCTACGGGATCAACAGCATCCTGTACCAGCGCGGCATCTACCCGCCCGAGACGTTCACCCGCGTGCAGAAGTACGGGCTGACCCTGCTGGTCACCACCGACCCCGAGCTCACCAACTACCTCAACAACGTCACCGAGCAGATGAAAGGTGAGGCCCGGCCCCCCTGCGCCCCCCTCGCCCTGGGGTCACTGACTGACTGCCCGGCTGCTTTGCAGAGTGGCTGTACAAGTGCATCGTGCAGCGCCTGGTGGTCGTCATCTCCAGCATCGAGAGCGGCGAGGTCCTGGAGCGGTGGCAGTTCGACATCGAGTGCGACAAGACTGCCAAGGATGACAAGTGAGTGACTCCTCCCTGCGGCCGGGGATCCCCCAGTGCCATCTACCTGTTCCTCCTTTCTTAGTCATTACATTATCAAACCATACTCCTAATACCATAATCCTCAGGTATTATTATTTTCTTAAGCATCAGGCCATATCTTGATTATTTAATCCTCACCAAAGCATATAAAATCCTGTACATTTAGCTATATAACCCAGAGAACTGCTGCTTTCCTGCTGTTGTGCCAATGTTCTCATCCATTACAGACAAAAAATGAGTTTAACATTCCTTGAAAGTTCTGTGAAGCTTCACAGACAATAAGGGGAGACCAGCAATCACTTTTCTAAGCCTATCTACCTAGGGCTTAAAAGTGCCACTACTATGCAAAATAATAAAAGTAGCAAAAAGGCAAACAGAGCTTCACAGAGAGAGCTATATTTAAAGGAAACTGTCACCACTGTAGAAATCTTTCTTACCAGAGTTTTCTTGTTTTCCCAGTGGGCCACGAGAAAAATCTCAGAAGGCAATTCAGGATGAAATCCGCTCTGTCATCAGACAAATAACTGCCACAGTAACCTTCCTGCCACTGCTGGAATCTGCTTGTGAGTATTCCAAGCTACACTAAAGAAAACAAACACTTATAGAAAATCTCAACAGCTTTTCCACTTCAGAATGTATTTTTCTGCTGATTTTTCAAGGCTTTTTAGTTATTACATGTCATGTTTCTGAGACAGCACTTTGTTAGACTGAGATCAGGACAGAACCTGGGGTGGCCTAACTAATTTAAACTAGTATGTGTGCTCTGAGGGATATAAGTTTTCATGAATATGATTTATTTTGTGACTCAGCTGTGAACACGCTTGTGTAACATCACTGAGGTCCTATGAAGTGTTACACAGAGCTCACAGAGCTCCACAGCATTTTAGGTGTTCAAAAAAATTCACAGCACTCAAGAAAACTAAAATGGCTTCACGTGAATATAGCCAGGATTGCTTTCATGGGGTTTTTTTTTTCACATAAGGAGTATCAGTGTAACTTCTGAGCACATTGCTACATTTCAAGTTCTGGAAGATGCACTTTAACTTAAAGCCTCCCATTTCCTTATGCATGCATTACTTAGTTTGTTGCCATTTGCTTCCAGGTGCCTTTGACCTGCTGATATACACGGATAAAGATCTGGCAGTGCCAGAGAAGTGGGAAGAGTCAGGACCACAGTTCATTGCCAATTCGGAAGAGGTTCGTCTGCGTTCCTTCACCACCACAATCCACAAAGTAAATACCATGGTGGCTTACAAAAAGGATTCAGTTCCTTAGGATACACGGGGTTGTGTGTGTGTGTATATATATATCCTGTCATCTTGTATAGTGTCTGTTCATAGTGCGGCTAAGCCAGGAACACACCATTACTGTTGCTCTTGCTGAAGTACGACACAAAAATGAGAGCGTGCTTGTGTTAATGTGATACAACACTAGACTAAGCTGCCATTATGGTGGTAGTTCAGTTCTTACTTCACTCTGTGAGCTAAATTAATGGTGTGTTAAACCACTGCCTTCACTAGAAAACACTGCCTAAATCTAGGATTAGCTGCTAGAATTTTGTTTAGTTCCTATAATTTTAATATTATTTTAAACTGCATTCTTTTAGCAGGCTTAAGTTCTCTCTGGCAACTAAAAAAAATTTCTGATATGCCAGTTTTCGTGTTAAAAAGTCTGGGCTATTTTATTAGCAGAAATAACCCTAATAAAAAATCAACTAAACAATTCTTGTACCTTTTTACAGTGGAAGCAGCTGTTTATCAGGAAAACTTTTAAATAAATGAAGCCTTGTATTTTAATGACAGCCAGGCTCCAGTTGTGGGGACGGTGTTCTGTCTATGTCTGTAGTTTCTGTCAAGCATTTTCTATGTTTGTATTCTTGTTTATAGAATAAAGCTTCAAATTTTCAACTGTTTTCTAATTCAGAGTCTGCAGTACTTCGTATTTCAGGTGGTTTTATGAATGCTGAAGTTTTTAACTGTGATACAACACCCTAAAGGCATTCTACTTGTTTGCTCTGAGTCTCAAAACAAGTCTTATGCAGTCAGGATGAAATTATTTCTGGATTAATAGTTTGCCCCCATTTAAGTCTTCAAATAACTGTATAAATAGTGATGGTGACCTAATGATTAAGCACAGTGCCTTCCAGAGTTGTTGAACAGCACAGGACTCTTCATGTGTTCTTACCTGTTTTCACACTTGAAGAAATTAGGTATTTAAAAACTGTTAATGGAACTCCCAGACTCTTCCATGTTTTTGCTCATTCCTTCATGAACCTCACTTCAGCCAGAGTATTGAACTTTTTCCACTCTTTTACAGTGATGTAGGACTTTGTTACAATAAGGTAATTTCAGAAGTTTATTTAAAAAAACACTAATTACATGTACCCCAACCACTGTATTGCAAACCTTCTGGGCTTTCCTACCAGGAAATGATTCTCTCCAGCAGTCCCAGCCTAGCAGAAGTGAAAAGGCAGTCTTCTCTACATCAGTGGCACAAAATAAAGCTTTTTTTTTTTTTAATAAATACAATCTAGGTACTTAAAAAGTCACATTACTCACTAAAAGGGCTGGCACTGCAGTAACAGAGGAATACTTGATGTTTTCTTCTGCCTGTCAGCACTATTAAATGGGTGATTGCACTACCCCTTCACACCTAGAAGCACGTGCACTTCAAGGAGTGAAGTCTGCAGTAGTGAGCATAAAAAAACTTGTTTTACAGAGATGCAAAAGTCAAATTGGTCCAGGAAGTTCATTCTTGTACCCAGTAGTATTAATGTTCTTTAAGAAGGACCAGCCCGAACTCCATCTGCATCATCATCTCTGTATTCTTTTATAGAGGCACCAAGAGTTGAGAGAGAGTGGATCATTGCATATAGATAATGTCCATCAGAAGTACATGTGAAAAGGAACAGGTTATAAATCCTGAAGTTTTCACAAAGACCCTGCAAAAGAGGAAAGAAATATAAAAAAAAGTCAGTCATATTAACACAAACCTTCACAGATGTGTCCAACAGGATGTGCTCATTCCTAATAGGCCCCACTCTCCATTACTTTCCCCTGCTCTGACAGGCTCGCTTTTGTACAGTTATGGATGAAAACAAGAGATTCCCCCCTCTCCAGTGGCAGTATGGTTATTAAGGAAGGGGATAAAGGGCGGGGTACAGAACTGACACAACAGGCACTGCTCACCTGACTAGTTGAGCTGACGGATAAGCTGGTTGATGGCTTCACCTCTGAAGCCAGGCTTGCCCATTTCCTTGAGGAAACCCACTTTGTTACGTGACGCATGGCGAGCCACCGACAGGTGGAATGGCCACAGGAAGTTTGTCACTCTTCTGAAGTACTTCCCAGTTGAGTAGATTTCATGAATAAGGTCTTCCAGGCAAATAATACCACAGCTCCCTGTGGAAAAATCAAAAAAGAGGTGCCCGATTGTATTATCTGAGCTCACGCTGCTCCTGAATTGCCAGTCCTGCAGTTTAGCAATGATTTTGCTCCCTCCTCACCCTCTCAGGACAGACTGTAAATTCTCAATATCCAACTTTCCTCAATTTTCTCACCCTCTTCCTCACCTAAATGTTGCTCTATCAGCATATTGTCTGTCAGAGGCATCCTCTTTTTCTTGATCTTGGCCTGGCCCCGTTTAAGGATGAGCTCTCGTACAGATTTCAGGTTTGGGTGTCTATACAAAAACAAAAATCAGGTTCTGTAACAGAGAGACATGATACAGCAGGAAGCCCCTTCCCTCGTACAGAAGTGGGAAAGTAACCAAGTTATGCTGAGAGCGGGAAAAGGGACAATTACAAGTTTTAGACACAAATTTGATTAAGCTTTGATCAGCTATGGATGTGTGATACCAAAAGGAGAATCAAAAAGCAGTAACATTCCCATGCAAACTACTGCCAAGTCACAGGAGTGGCACTTACCCCCAGGCCACGTAAGGTTCCACAATCCGCAGCATCTTCATGGATAACGGGGTCAGTTTAACAAATATCCCAGTGAAATTCTTCGTCAGCCGCAGCAACTGAATCACTCTTTTTACCCTCTTGGTCACTCCCTTAACACTGAGTCAGAAAAACCCACATTATTAGTAAACACAGCAGCAACAAAAGGCCTCGAGTGCAGAAATGATCCCACAAAGGGCAGCAATACTGAAGGTAAGGACTAGGAGGGGTTTCTTACTCCACAATCCTCACGACAAAGGCCAGTTTGTGCTCCTGAGGTGCCACTGCCTGCCCAGGTCTCTGCTCCATGCGCCTCAGCCGGGTGTCATCGCGGTGTTTGCGCCACGAATCGCGAACAAAAGTCTCAAGGCGTTTAAACTGGATTTGTTTCCCCTTCTGCTGCTACAGAGAAAAGGAAAAGAAAGGATCACCCACCCCAGCAGTCTCTGGGGTCTGCATCTGACAGGCCAAACGGAATGCAGGGCTTGAGGAACAAAGTTCTTTCACCTTCGGAAGCAGCAGGAAGAAAATAAATTTGATTATCTAAGCCCAAGGGAGACTTAATGGAGGGACAACACATGTATTTACTAACAGCTAGTTACAATTTATGAACAGTGAAAAAAGTTTTTCCCCAGGAAAATTAGAAATTAGGAGAAACAGCAAAACCCAGGATACTTCTAGACACAGGAGAAATCAAATGGAAGCATCTGCAGCCACAGACTGACCATAACAGCTACACACACAGTTCAGCAATTGATGGCAAAGCCAGAAACAACATCTGTATCTGCACAAAAGAAGATGCTACAGCAATACCACAGTGTGACTCAAAATTACCATCCAACAGAAAGTAACTGCGTTTAAAGTCCTTTTCTATAAAGGCACAAAAAAAAAAATCCAAGCATTCAAGTAACTATTAAGTATTGCTAATTTAAACATAGAACATCCAACTCCCTTGGAAAAAAAACCACTTTTCAGAATTATGGGAAAATTTAAAGTAGTTTTTAAATTAAAAGGTCTTTAATTGCTTGTCCTTAGCTTAGGAACAAGTACATCCACCCAGATCATAGTGCTTGCTCATATAAAGAGGACTTGAGTATGTGTGGCATTACACAATAAGATACACTACTAGTTAAATAAGTAGAGCAATTTAAATTAAAGAATCTAATTTTGTCTTTTGTTCTATTTCACTTTGTAATTCACCCAAGAAATTGGTCTGAATTTTCAAATCAGGCAGACCTCATCAAAAGCTCATCACTAAGGTAGTTTTTATAATGAGAATCTTAAGGAGTGGCTATTTAACATTATTGCCTAAGCTTCCACTTTGGAAATACAAGCAAGCCACCGATGTACTTAAAAACAAAGATTTAACAAAAATGCCAGGAGTTTTGCACGTAATGCCAGAAAGAGGATTCAGTGGGAAAGCTTTAAGCCAATTCTAAGGCAGGCCCCTACTGTATTAGCTGAGGTAGAGCCGAACAGGTGTCAAATCTGGCATTAGGAAGGTTTGCTGTGCTCTGCCAGCCTGGGAATGGCATCCTGAAGCGCACCGGGAGCGTCTGCACTAGCAGCATGTGCCACCGTCTGCGCAGAAACCCTCTCAGGATGACCGGCCTGTGCTCTAGGAGATAAACACCCTCAGAGAAGAGTTCCCATGGAGGGCTGCGGTGCAAGGCTGGGCTGGTTTGGGACAGCGCACACACAACACATCCCAGCAGCTGCCGTGTCTCACATGCAAACACACCCCCTCGGGATCACCCCTGACCCCTGAGGGACACCTCACAGGCTGTCTTTCCATGCACTCCTGTTCCAGAGCACCCGGCCAGAAAGCGCTGCGCTCCCTGCAGAGGCCCAGGGCGGGCAGAGCCCCGGCTGAGGGCCCGAGCCCTGCCATAATCCCCTAGGACTGCAGGAACCCCGACCCCCGTACCTTGCGCTTGTTGAGCAGCGCCTGCTTGGCCTGCGTGGCCTTGATAGCCAGGTACGCCTTCCTCTTCTTCAGCAAGTTCTCCGGCACCAGCGGGATGCGCCGCCTCGGCCTAAAGGTGTGGGGACACACGCCGGTCAGCTCCCGGACACATCGCACGCCCCGTGGGTGCGCGGTGCCCTCGGATGGCGGCGGATCCCGAGGG
>JAWWMP010000132.1:3802595-3879854 GCA_035047865.1 Dendrocincla tyrannina | reverse complement strand
AACCTGCTCCCCCTTCCCTGGGGAGGGATGTGTGCCTGGGCACTGTTAACCTGCTCCCCCTTCCCTGGGGAGGGATGAGTCCCTTGCCACTATTAACCACCCTCGTGTCCCCTCCAGCCCGGCCAGCACCCGGTGTCACCCTGGCCACACTGGGCACTGAACCCATCACTGTGGTTTGTCCCCCAGGGTTCATAAACTCCATCCCTGCCCTGGGGTGTGCCCTGCGAGGAGCAGCTGCTTGGCCATTGTGAGACGGCAATCAGCTCTGAAATAAAGAATCTGGAACTTGCAGCGAAACACCGCACGCGTTTCACCCTGGTGTTGGGGTAGGCTGCTCCACGTTAAAAAACAATAACCCTGAAATGCCTGGTAGCTCTGGATGGGAAAAGTGGCCCGTTTAAATCTACAGATTACTGTGCTTTGTTTAGCAGGAGGGAAATGCCAGCGGGCTGTCGGGTATTTCACTGTTCATGGTAAGGAAACAATAAGTAACCAAATATTTCAAGTGCTGTTGCTATGACATACTGCACAGCATTGGAGGGCTGACGCATTAAACTTGAACTAGGAGTTCTGTTGTGTTAATGCATGGCTATTCCAGTGCCTGTGTTGGCAAGGTTACTCCAGGAAACATCCCCACTTTCCTAGAAACCAAGCTGTTGTGAACTGGCCTTCAGCACTCTGAGCTCCTTTTCTCTCCTTTTCTCGTGGCAAGGCCTTGCATTTACCTATATTTCCATGAGCCCTTACACACAAACCCAATGGCTGTGAGCTTACGATAGTCACCATCCATCAATGATGGGTTAACTGAGTTTTCCTAGTTTGTCTCCGTTCAGAATAACTGATAAAATACTTTTTTAAAAGCCTGGATATCTAGTCATCCTCCTTTCAGTCAGTGACGTTCAATGACTTCACAACCCACCCTCTGGCTTCCCATCAGTGTTTCTGATGAAGCTCCATGGTGAGTGCATTTTCTCCACTGTTCAACACTCCTCAGAGAAGGCTCAGAACTCACCCAAAGAAATTCTGTTTTAGAAACTTCTATGACAAAGTGACCGCAGACCTTGCCTGGATTAAACAGTCAAGACTATTTTCTCACTGCAGCAGGAATAAATGATCCAGCTTTTCTTACTATTTCTATAGTGAGGGATTACTAGTTAATAGGAATGTGATATATTGCACTGCCACAGTTCCATAGCTGTCTCTAGGCCATGTATCTCTATAAATACAAAGCAAGACAGCACATCTGTGTAGCTGTCATGGTATTCAGGCTGGTATTTGACCTGCAACTTGATAAAACAGAAACACTCTGCTAGTTGAGCACATACAAATGTACATAAAAATGTATCAAATGTGAATGTATGTAAAAAACAAAATAAAAATATGTGAATACAGTTAAGAGTATATTGAGAACTGACTCACTTTTGCTTCCACAATTTTAGGGCTCCAGTTCCAGAAGCCAAGCCAGGAGATGAGGTGGGATGTCAGAAGCATCTTGACTGTGAAACTTCTTGCCTTGTTTTCTCACTTCACATGTGTAGAACACCATTAAATTAATTTAAAATCCCTCTTTACTGACGCTGTGTGCAGTCTCAGAACAGCAAAAGAGCCTTGAAATCCATCGCTGTCACCAGTGAATTGTGCCCCAATCTGAAATCTGACTGTAAGCTCCCTATAAAAAGAGGCAAAAAAATTAAAATTGGTTTATTTTGCCAAATTGTGATCTAATCTTGAGAATATTTTAATGGAGAAAACACCTTGTGATTTTAACTTATGCCTGTTTTCAGATCTTTTAAGGGAAAAGTTTATATGATTTGGAAAGAAGCCCAGGAAATACTCCATACACACACTCAAACCAATAATTAATACAGAGAAAAGCTGGGTGGTCCAAGACTTTCTTTCATGAAAATAACAATCATATGGAGATAGACTAATATTTCATTAAAATATTTTTTAAAAACACTGTGGATAGATGCATGTTTTTATTCTTTTCAAAATAAGGTTCCTTAAAATGGGCATTTTTGTCAGAAATCTTGCAAATCCATCTCAAAAGGAGCCATCTGGGTAAAATGAAGAGATGTGATGAGACTAACATAGGTGTGTACCCTCAGTTAGTGGCCACTTAATATGTCAGATTGAAAAGGCTAAAAAAAGTAAAGTTTTTGACCTTGTGCCTTCCAGAAAATAAAAAAAAGTGTGGGGAAAACCCCAATTCATTCTGTAGTGCCACTCATTTATCAGCATAAATGGAAAATATTCTGGTTGCAAAAGCTTGATTTTACAATGACTATTGTGAATACTTCCCTGGAAGAAAAGCAGACTACTAATAAATCCCCAGCACTATTTACAATCATTGTCCTTGGAAATTACGTCTGGAGCTTTAAGTTATGATGATTAAATTACAGATTTACATCTGTCAAAATGTTCTGACGTTTTCTAAAAGACTGGTGGTACCCATTTACAAATTTCCAAAGTGAAACACTTGTAAGAAATAAAATGTAAATTAATTTTTATTTTACTTCTAATGCCCTTGTAAAAGCCTGGTTAATGAACCTGAAATAGAAAACTTGCTTTTCAATTACAATAACCAGCCATGAAAAGAATTTATTTTTCTGTCTTGCCTATGAGAGAGTGCACAGAGTGTCTGCAATTTGAGTGTACTACAGATTTAATTGTATCTTAAAAGAAAAGTGGAGGTAAAAATAGACACCATTATATACGGTCTCCACAGGTCTCCATGACCTCTCTCCTTCCTCTACGGGGCTGAAAAGCTACATTTTATCTGGGAGAAAGACCGATTCAATTATGTCTGAGATGAAAGACAGTGGAACAGAATAGGTGTCTTTCCCACACTCAGTAATTGGGAATCCCACCTCCTGCTAGTTTAGATTACCTTTTAATTGAACCTTACAGATAATTATGCCATTTAGGTTGTGGAAGCATGTTAATAAGTACAGCACAGCATCAACTATTCATAAAAATACTACAGACTGGGGAGCCATAACCAGAGATGGAATGGAATTACCAGTTATGAAGTTTATCATGTCAAGGTAGACAACTTAATAGGAAAAGCTTTGTACAACCAGGTGTGCTTTCTGTCCTAAATGTCAGTGATTCTGATGCAGTGGTGGTGGGGGATACACAGTGAGTTTTACCTTAAAAAATGAAACCTGTTTAATTATTCTTACTTTCTGGCTCTGGTTACTGTCATAAGTGTCACCTAAAATCCTTTAGCATGCTCAGTTTTGGAGACTGAAGCAGGGAGCTGTTGTTTCAAGCAGAAACAGCTTGAAATCAGTAGAGGATTAAAACATCCTAAGTGAGAATGATCTGCAGTAATTTATGTAAAGTCACAGCAGAACAGTTTCACAAACACTAAACCAGGCTGTGGCTCCGAGTGCATGGCAATAGGGCTATAAAGGTCCTCTCACTTTATTCCCTGTTAATTTATGCAGGGACAGTTCTGATTGGAACATTTGGTTGTGCCTGCGCTTATCTGTGACAACTGCCTGGTCAAGATAAAGCTACAGAGCATCCATGTCTGACCAGGAAACACCAGGCAGGGAAACAGAGCCCAAAGGATGCCAGTGGTCATCCATGGCCTGATCCCAAGGAAGGGGCTGTGTCCCAGCTGCTCCAAGCTGCCTACACACAGCAGAAACAAAGGAAGGGAAGGAGGTGTTTGCAAGATTCTCCTCCTGGCACAGCAGAAGACCTTATAAGGCCGAGTGCTAAGGCACGAAGATGGCAGATAAAAATCAGTAAACAGAAGTGCAGCAACGATTCACTGATTTTTGTAAGAAATTATGGGCCCCAGGCTAATTAATAAGCTTGGGAGTAGGATTCTGGAATTATTTTAGATAAATAAAAGTATCAGCTCAATGCTTAGGACAACGGAATAGTAATTGAAAATTATTAGGGAAGGGATGAAGAGCAAAGCAGAGATCATCATTCCACACTGTAGCCTCTTACACCCACATTTTGGGTGCTCCAGCTTTGGTCTGTCGCCTTTCTTCCATCTGTCCATCCCATCCCTCCTCCCACCTTTCCCCTAGACAGATTCGGAAAAGGTTCAAAGAAAGAAGATCAAAGACAGGGAATAGTTTCCATCTGTGGAGCAGTTAAATAGACTGGACCCTCGGGCTGGAAGAAAGGTGTCTGAGGGAAGATAAAATCCCCTGTAAAATCATAAATGGTGCGATAGTTGCTCCCTTTCTTCCAGCATGGGAGGTAGGAAACCTCGGATGAAGGTAAAAGGAGGCAGGTTCACAGCAAAGAATGTGTTTTTTTCAGCACATGAACTTGTAGTGAAGACACAGACATTTTAGCCACTGCATTCTGAGAAAGGTCAGGTGAATCAAAAATTAGGAGAGGAACTTCTTGACCATATTGCGCCTTGCTGGCAGCAGGACTCCAAGCTATTCTTCAGTTCCTCAAAAGAAATGCATTCCATTTCGTTCTACAAAGGGTGCAGATGTTTCTTTCATAACACTCAGTCATTTTTTCCCTAAACCTTTCACACACCATTCTAACACAGATAAGATGGTTGCTGAAAAATGAATAATTTAAAGCCCTGAGGATGAACCAGAAATAAGAAAATACCAATGCTATCCCCCAGACCCTATTCTCCAACAGTGTACAAGTCTATAACAAAAAGAGGAAAGCCAAACTGAATGAAATCAGTGTTGTCACAGAGGGGACAAATGATCCTGCATTCTCCTCCACTATTTTAAATATTTAAAATATTTGAGAAAAGAAATACAGTTGTAGGCTGAGGTGTTGTTTAATAAAAAAAGGTAAAATTCTCTTTTAACTGTACTGCTACCAGACTTTTCCCTGATACACTGATTTGGGATATGGAAAGGACACTGGTGTTTGTATACATGCAGCTTCAGCACTGGTACCCCCTGCCTCCATAAACTGTTTTTTTCCAAGCAGAGTTACACACCCCAGCCATGTGTCCCCATCTACCTCCTCCCCAGCAGATCTGGCCTTTCTGTTCTCAGCAAGACTTGCTTCTTCCCCGAGTGTTTTCCACAACTTCCAGCAGGATCAAGGCCTTTCTGTATCAGACACTCACATCTGAGGGAGTTTCTGACTCAAGGGGCTACACAGAGGAAGAGCTAGTAAATAAAAAATAGGTCCTATTTCTAAACCATCAGCAGGAGAACAAGCATGTCTTGCTTGTTTCAATTTTCCCCACACATACTAATTACACTGTAAACTATTTTTTGATATGTTGTATAGACAAAGGAAAAGATTCATCATTTTTGCCTATTTTTTAATAGTAAGAATAAGCTCCTTCCTGTCAGTGGACAACCTCAGTGGTGAAAGAAATCAGTCAGGTAGAGGTGTGCTTCAAACAGATGTTAATTCTCAAAACAGTGTCTTCCTCCTCAGTGCCTGACACACTGCAGTGGTGGCTGGAAAACACTCTCTTTTTAAAACCACTTCTGTCAAGTCACTGCCTAATGTAAGAGCTGGTGCCATGTGACAGAGCTAATTAGGCAGGTAGATTTGATCAAGGAACAGAAGGCATTTTTTGCAGCAGAGGGAAGAACCTGACCTACTTTGTGTATATACTGGTGCTCTCGTTTTAGGTGTTTTCACAGTCTTCCTAAAGGCAGCAGCCAAATTCCCTATGCAGCCAATGTGGAAAGGCTTTGTGTATTTTCATATTGCTTAATTTAAGTGCTCTAAATCAGGTTTCAGTATCTCCCTCTCAAGGAAAAGTAATTCTCACAGCCTTTCAGACAGAAAATGGAAATAAATACCATGAAACTCAGTCCTCTCCAAAATCTGAGAATCTCTATTCAGCATCACTTTAACAGGAAGAAAGAATGGGGAATGGTGGCTTCTCCATCTCTCATTCTCTGCAACCCCGGACGGGCTACCTTTTTGGAAGAGAAGCTTGAATGAAAACACATTATCTGCGGGATTCAGCATGGAGATAACAGGGGGAAATGTCATGGATTGTCAAAATGCACTGCTGGGACCTGATCTTACTTCTCATGTCAGAGGGAGTGTGAGTGGCCCTGAAGGAACTCCTCAGCTCCAGGGACACACCACAGCTGTTTCCCACTCCCACCAGGGCAAGCCCTGGTGCCCTCCTATCCTTCCCTTTGTACCTTGATTTCTACGTGAAGAGAGTGCACGTGCAGGTCAGGAAAGAGCCGGGAAACATTCCTGCCACATCCTAGTGCGTCCAAAGAACCACAGACTCCATTGCAGCTGTGCTGTAGCCCCTGCATTTCATTTTGATCCAGATAAGGATTTAATTTGAAGAGTTCACTTCTTCATGGATACTTCAAAACCTGGAAGGTGCTGGTGGAATGCAACCCTGTTACCTGTTTGTGACGATCTGAAGACACCTGGGTTTAGTGGTGTTGCATTATTATTACTATGGATCACCCACCAGATGGTTCAAATAAAAATACTTCAGATGATGAATAGCGCGTGAATCCTTCACACCACTTCAAAGGTTTGCTTTTCTGAGTTTGCATTGTGGAAGTGGTCCCTTGGGCATGTTTTTTTTTTGTTCCTAATTCTCTTCTCCAGTTTACAAACCACCAAATGTACAAGCTGCTTTCTGAATAATCACATCTACCTGCGGAGTGTGGACACTGCTCAGTACACAAATTCACTGGAAAACTGATGTAAGGCTCTCCATATGGAGCCAAAAGGCAAATTTGGGGGGGTTAGTGGAACAAATGGAAATATTTTTTTCTTCATTCAGCCCTAATTAAAATTAATATCACTTTGGCTCAAACTAACACCACTAACTACGGAAATTAGTAGTTCAAACTCCCAGCTCCCTAAGCTGAGATGCTGCTGCACATATGGTACATGTGATCACGGACTGTTCCTGAGAAAAGCCCAGATGGGTTACAGCACCCATGCAATGGAGACACTGAGGCTTCAGCCTCGCTTGCTGCTGTTATTGTTTCTCAGTTCCACTCTACTTTTAACTGTATTTGCTGTGTGTTGTCCATTTTCAGGTCTCTCCTCAGCTGGTACCCACCACTGGGGTCTTTCTGCCGTTGTAACCTAGTTTCATCCTGTTGTCAGCAACATTCCTGGCAAAGGTGTTTTCTTCTACATGCTGCAATGAACAGAAACGTAAAGGTCGTTCTGTAACCCGACTGCCAGCCAGCATCCAGCAGGGCCATGAGCTGCCCTCAGCCCTCCGTGCTGCTGGCACTGAGCAGAGGGCTGAGCTGCGAGACAGGGCTGGAGAGGAGCCTGCGGGCACAGGGAATGCAGGATCACTCAGCGTGCTGTGTCTGAAGTGCAAACGCCCTTCTGACCGAGCACGGGTTGTCCGTGTGAGCCCAGCAAACGCCTCCAGAAGGACACATTGGCTCCGTTCCCGGTCTGGGGAATGGCAAAGGCATGACCTGTGGGTTGTGGCGTGGGTTTGGTGAGATGCCTGGCGCAGGACAAAACACACGCTGCTGTCACTCTGCTCTGCTTTAGGCAGAGTGCCCCTTCCTTGCTGCATTGCTTGCAAAATTCAGTCCAAATACACAAAGCTTGTGCTTTTCTAATCAGCTCCTTCGGATGGAGTGTAACTTCTCAGCCCTTTCTTGCAGCCCCTCTTTTAATGTCAGAAATCTGATGATACAAAAGCAGTGTGACCAAGAACTGTGCGTCTTTACCATTCTTTTCCAAACATATCATATCCTCGCTGCAGCAGTGGCATAAATAACCCCTGTCACAGCACACAGCCCTCTGGGAAATGGCACTACCTGCCAGTAAAACTTCGCATCACGGGTCGTTCACAGAAATACATTCAACAGGAAACACTCTTCCTGTTCTTTTTTTAACTTGATTTCGAGTAGAACTATCTATTTTGTTGTCTTTATGCTTGGTAGGTTCCAGGGCTGCTGCCCAGAAGGTGTTAGGTATTCCCTTCCATCACTTCCAGATTATTTTAAAATCTAGTGCTTAACTTCCCACTCCCCTGAGCTTAACCCATTAATAAGTTTTAGATGCTTATTTGGTTTCTATAATTTACCATTCATCTCTAAAATCTCTTTCCTTGCTTTAGCACACTCTTTGCAAGACACATGCCCAAAATATATTAAGAAAAATAATTACCAGTGGTGCAAATCTAACAGTTTAAAGTGCTGTGCCTTTATTATGCTGACTGTAAAAAAGGGATAAAAAATAGAACTATGCTAAAGCTTTTATATAACACTAATTTAATAGGCAGATATTAAAGGACAGCTAAAATAGAAACATGCCCTTTAGCCCAAAACTTAATTTCAGCTCAACTTTTGCTCCTTCCAACATAACAGGAGGCCCATGCTAATTCTGTAAAAATGAACTTTTTAAGTTACACTTATTTATTAGTAGCATTTTCATTAGGACTGACAAAAAAAAAGAAGTTTACACTTAAATCTTTAAGCAAAATATTCCGACAGTTCTGTTACTGCAATTAAACTTCCCTTGGAAATTATTCACTCTTAAAAAGCTATTACTTATCAGGATAGTCATATTTCTTTGTGTTTCTTTTTGTTTGTTTTCATTTTGGTTGTTTTAAACATGTTACTTTTCAGCATCTCAGTCTCTTGAGTTCACTAAAACCCAAGTTAAGCAGTTTCTCGGGAGAGAATTGACCAGGCAATGGGTGCTCTAGTTTGTGTTAAATCAAGTGTATAGAACACAGGTGGTGTCATGACCAATGTGACTGTTGGATGCAAAGATCCCATCTCCTCTGGTGAACAGTGGAATCCCAGCCTGTAATGAGCAGGTTTATTGCACACAGTAGGTAAATATTTGTCGTAGTGAGTCTCATACTTGTTCCTCTGTTATTGTTTCTACAATCTCATTAAAACCGGATTATTGCTTAATATTGCTTTTATTGTCTTTGCTTTGCCTACAAAACAGCACAGTGAGACTGTTACTTTGGATTTTGAAACAGTTCCACGCTAGATAGATGAAACAACCTGGAATTCTTGTGGAGGGATAACAAGAGAAGGGATAAATGGCCACAGAAACCTGGAGAGGATGTAGAGCCAGGAGCAGTGCTGATGGAAGTGATCCTTGGCTTCCACAGTGGGACCATGTATGTCTATGACAAACAGGAACATGCTTCAACTCTCCTGAACTCGCACACAACTATTCCATATTTTCAGAGCCACGACACAGCTGGGTTCAGAAAAATAGCTGCAAGTTACTGTTCTGCCAGTTAAAACTAAGTAGGGTGGGACAGCTGAAAAATCAAAAAGGGACCAGGGAAGCGTGTAAGAAGCAGCCCAAGGAATGGATCTCCACTTCCCTATTTTGTGCTATTGCAACAAAACTCTTTGCCACAAAATAAACACCAGCAAAGAGCTCTGTTTACCCAGAAAAGGTCTCGGCTCCTCTGACTCAGGGGCTCTTGAATGTGAGGGAAAACCTGCTGTGGTGGCCAGTTCTGTGCACTTCATCGCAGGCTGTTGGGGGTTTCCCAGAATTATGTTCTGCAAGTAAATCACCACCAACATAACAAACAATCCAGACATGAGACGTGAACAGAGAGACGTGTGGGATCTTTGAGGAGACAGCAAATGTGATGGGATTAGAGTTGCTCAGAAGATAGCCACTAAAGAACTTCCCGTTTGAGAGGGTTTTGCACACATCTCCTACCAAGAAAAACACCAAACAATAATTGATATTTCTACGGGGTCTTTGGCCCAAGGGACTAGCAGAACAAAAGGGGAATTCCTTCCTAGTTTTCCAGGGTTTTGTTGTGTTTTATGATCAGGGACTTGAGGTCAGTGCTCCAACTTCCAGCCGTGCCTCTTGGTGGGGTGGGATGGTGCTGACATTTGTGTCTCCCGTGGGGAATTTTGGACAGGCTGTGCCTGACAGACAAGATGCCCATGGCCATTCACCCACTGTGATACAACCAACACCCTTTGGGGCTGGCACAGGGGGACCCACTTCACCCTCTGTGCTTTTCACAGAGGAGCAACCTGGGCAGTCCTCGTGCTTCTCAAACAGAAGCCCTGGAACTGTTGTCATTGCAAATACAGGCACAGGCTGCCTTAAGAATAACTGAGTTTCTAAAGGCATCTATTCCTCTTGTTATTTAACGTGCTAGCATGGTATGTGCCTACATTTAACTAGAATTACTACTGTTGGGAGTGGATGACTCCTCAACAACCTCACAGCTAATAAAATATATATTTGTCCCTGTTTCAACAGCTTCCCTGCAGATGTGGAGCTCAGTCCTGTGATAATCTTTCCTTGCATTTCACTGAATGAAATTTCCCTGCATTTCCCCTGGTCACTACTCTTGACTTGCAATAACCACAGTTTGTAAGCACTGAAACTAAATTCACAGAACAAACCAACGGACAGACAGATGTCCCATCTGGAAGACTGTAGACAGAGGGGGAGGACAGAACATGCCCAGCCTGCCTGGAGTTCAAGATGATGAGAGCAGGACCCAGCTCCAGCTCCTTCCTCCATCTCTTCCCAGTAACCAAATTTTGAGCCTGAGCACACCCATGTGGACTGTTGTCTCTGTTTATGAGCAAATTAATTACAGGCATACTGTAAATGTGAACAAATTAAAACCCTCTTACTTTGTGTGTTCACCTCCTCTGGTTTGAATTTCCTGGGAGAAAAGGGACAATTAAAACTAGACAGTTTGTCATGCAGAGTTCCCCAGCAACTGCAAGGAGCTGGCACGTGGCTGTGAAAGGATAGAGCCCGACCAGGCAGCCAGGAGCTCGAGAAGGAGCAGCTGGAAGGACTAGCAGGGAGTGCCACAGGCTCACAGTGTGGATCTGGCCACGGGCAGCAGGGACTACACAGCCATTTCTAATCACAAGGCCAGCAGAGGCCACAGGTGCCCATAGCTCTGGAAGCCAAAGCAGTAAATCCCAAATGAAAGGGTAACCATCAGTAGGACATGGGCGTCACTCAGTGGAGGATCCAGACAGA
Source organism: Dendrocincla tyrannina (assembly GCA_035047865.1). Lineage (NCBI taxonomy): Eukaryota > Metazoa > Chordata > Aves > Passeriformes > Dendrocolaptidae > Dendrocincla > Dendrocincla tyrannina. The sequence goes on along the minus strand of JAWWMP010000132.1, from coordinate 3,868,919 downwards.
TGAGTCCTAGGGGATTTTGTTGCAGCTGTCCAAAACATTTCTGCAAATCCAGCTGTGAGCAACTGGGGACAGATCAGGAGTTGTTCCTCTGCCCCAGCCACCACTGCCAGCAGCCCAGTTTTTAAGGCAAAACCCTCCACCTCCATGGGGTTTGTGCCAAAAGGAGAATTTCTAACTGGCACATTGGCAATGATGACATGTATCCCTCTCTGATGCTGCTGCAGGGAGTGATGGGCTATTTATCTGTGGGCAGCGCTGCCAGGAGCCCCTGCCAGCTCAGGCTTTAGGCTCCTGTGGGAGCGGGAAGGATGGTCATGTGAGGGCAGCGTTGCTGCCTTACCACATTGCTGGTGCCAGCTGTGTCACTACACATGTGAAGTCACAGGAGACAAAACCTTCCAGGTCCTGCCCAGACACACCAGGGCTGTTCACAGCCAGGCCTGGAAGAGGAGGTTAATGCTCCTTCCCACCAGCCTGCATTTTCTTTCATCCTATCACACATCTGGAAACAACACCCCTGAAGAAATAAACCCAATAAAACCCCAGAGATAAGGTGTTTACTGTTAGTATGCCCTTTTAGTCTGAGATAAACTGTTACACTCTTCCCAAAGTGTCTGAACACCAAGGGCAAAGCTGCCATTGGGATAGGAGGTCCAGTAAAGGTGTGGGACTCTTCTGGACACTGAGCTCTCTTCTCTGGGCTCATGGCAAGAGCAGGATGCTCTGGGAGAGCCTGGCAGTGCTGCAGAGGTAAAGCCCTGCCTGCTATGTAAGGAGCAGATCTCCAGGCCTGCAATCTCAGCAGGAGGAGGAAGATGTGCTAATAAAGCACTGCAAACACAGGAGTGTTTGTGGGCCGTGTTACATAACACCTCTCCTCAAGCTTTGTGCTCCCCCTGCACTGACAAACACCACGCAATGGTTCATCTTGCTGCCTCTTTATATTAAAGAGAATCTAATTTTAAACCCAGAAACTGGGCCAAATTATCATTCAAAGGAGCAAAGAGTTTGCATCGTGTTCTGTTTGCTGTTTCTAGCATACTTCTTCCCCCTCAAGTAATATGCTTTTTTTTTTCTGTTTGCAGGCTGATGCTGAAAGCAGGAGCAGTTCCACAATTTCAGAATGTACTTTCAAATGCATTAATGGGAGAAATACACTAAAAGGCTTAAGTAATGTTTATGATAGTCAGGGTAATAGATGGCATCTGTTGTTCTTTGCAAATAAATGTCAAGTAAGAAGCCTATGATCCTAAAAGATGTGAGCAGCTGATAAGCAAAGAGGCCAGAATACAGTGGAATAAAATCTTTTCTTAATACATGGTAAGGAGGACAGTCTGGCTTTGCCTGGTTAACACGAGGAGATGACAGTCAGAACCCCACGGAATCCTCAGGTTGAAAGGAAACACAAACTGAAACCCCATCCCAACCCACCTAAAAGAGTGAACGCAGCTGCTCTTTCAAACAAGTCTAACTTCATGATAAATACAAGCCAACAACATGTATGTTCTGAGATAACCAAGTTTTTTGCTGTTTTCTCCAGGAAGATGCGTGTTTTGACAAATAGATGTGCTACGTCTGGCCTTTGAGGACAGTTTTTGTAAATAGTTTGATTTATAATTGGTCAGTCCTGTGCCGGAAAGGCAGAGAAGGCCAGCCACGTAGGAAACAGCCCACAAAAAGCCCATGCTGTGGGAGTGCATCCCTGGAGTACAGGCATGGGAGGGAGCCAGCTTTGGAGCACGGCAAGAGGTTCAGCTGGCAGCACACCAGGAACATTTTGCTCCCAGCTCGGAGTGAGTATGGGAAGAGGTTGGAAAATAGAGCACCTTCACAATATGTCATTTTCTCATTGCAACTGAAAGCTGGCGTGGCTTGAGGGAAGAATGCAGGGGGGAAAATAGAAAGGAGCAGGAAAGAAAGCATATGGAAAAGACAGGAGCAGAAAGGGTGGGAAACATGGAAATAAAAAGGATAAGAGAGGGATGAGTAGGTGGAGGAATTCAAAGAGAATAAATAGGAGAAAAGCAAAAGGAATAGGAAAGGAGAAAAAGATCAAAGAGTTTGGAAGTGGAGTGGATGAAAGACTGTGGGAGTGACCATGTCTGGAACCCAGCAGGGCCACTCTCAGGAGCAAGTCTGTATCTGGTCACCTCCAATACCTGCCCAAGGCTTGTTTCCCCCCAGCCTTACCTCATGTTTGAGTGACCACCCTGGTTGCTGTCTGCAGACAAAGAGCCCAACATGCAGAACACATCAGTGCTGCTTCCCAGGGCAAAGCCAGGAGCCTGGGGCAGGCAGGAGAGCTGAGCTGGGGCAGCAGGAATGCCTGGTGTCTGCTGGAGTGCAGAGCTGGCCAACGAGCAAATCCACCCTGTGACTGCATTCAGGGCTTCCAAATCTGCTTTTGTTTCCATGAGGAATTAAAACAAGCCCTTTCAAACATTGCTGTGAAACACAAGTGTGTTGAAACATCTGTTTGTAGCTGAAGACATTTTTTATTCCTCCCTCGGTTTGGATATGACCAAGGACTCTGTCCTAGAGCCCTCCAATTAAATATTTTGTTGTGGAAGACCATGATTTTTTTAACTGACCTTTTCTTGAGGTTACCGCTCAGTTATGTTACACACAAAATACCCAGTAAGTCACTAAAAATTCTCTTTGTTTCTACTGTGTAAATACCTACAAATAAACTACCTTAATAAAGAAAAATGCAAGGAAAGATGCCATTTATTAAATGGTTCATTGAAAAATAATGTGGTTAAAATGCATAATTAAAGGATACTTCACAAGTACCTGTTTCTTTCTTCAAGGAAGAAAGGAAAGCTGAAATCAATACATGTTTCAAGCTCAATTTCACAAGGGTTAGTTTAATTCTTGGCAGTGAAACCAAAAATTATTTGAGATTCAAAGAAAAGCCAGGCTAGGAGAGAAAGAACCAGCTTGCAGGAAATGCAGCCTTTGAGGTGTTGGGGTGAGACCTGAGCCTGTTGTCCTCTGAGCTGATGAAAATATTCCACATAGGAAAGAAACACAAGGTATCGGTGTTCAAACCAGTGCCAAAAATATGAAAAATGGAGGTTCAGTGGGGGTACAAAAATGCCTCATGCTAAATAATTCTTTCACCCATGAAAGCAATTTGGGTTTCTAAATCTTTTTTTCAAGGGGTCTGTTTAGGCCTTCACTGTTAAAACCAGCAATATGAGCCTGCTTATTATAGTCACTGTTTTAGTTCAAGTAAAATCTAGTAAGATAAAAGATTTATCTTTCAGATTTGTAAACTCTCCAAATGGGCCATTACATTATGATGAAAGTTATTTTGAAATATTAAAAAAAATTACTGCTAAGGATCAAGAATCTTCAAAGTAGTGAACTGAAGCCTTTTTTTCTTATTGAGAAGCCTAAACTTTAAATTTTCCAGGCTGTTTGTCCTATCCCCTCAGCTGTGGAGGTCCTTGGAGTCCAGTAGGGATTCTAAGGATAAACACAGTGAACATTTTGTCTTTGCTATTTCCTCAGAAACAGAGAACATAATGTTAGAGAAAGTGTTACTCACTCCTGTGACCTGTCAACTCATTTGAACATAAGGAATAGTATTAAACATTTCCCAGAGAAAAACAGATTTCAAGTCCATTAGTTTGTACAAACTCTCATTCTTGATGTCAAATCTGGTGGAGGAGCTCGATTTCAAGAATGGCCTTCTGTGGATCCTGCTCAAAGAGTTGAAATCTGAGCAGGACAGAAAGAAAATCTCTAAACCCTTTCCCAATATTTAAATACTATTTTGGTAGCCTATTTCCAGCCACTGACCCATAGAGCTCTTGTTGATGCTCCCCAGCCCAGCTGGGCAGTTCCTCCTTGCCCTCAGGTAGAGGATGGAGCCAGTGGAAGGGAGAGAGGGAACCTGCAGCCAAATAAAATGCTGTGCTTTGTAACTCCCCTCCCCTCCATGGCCAATGTGCACCATCCAAGGAGTTTTTAATGTTACCTCTACACACCCCCCATTCCTGTTGCTTCACCTGGGAAGTTCCAATGTCACCTGTTGGGACTGCACGACTGTCACAAGCTTGAATCCCTTGTCTGCCCCACACAATATTGCTGGCAAAATGCTCCTTCTCAGGGGAGGGTGTAATAGGCAGGTAGAGCACAGACTGACTTTTGCATCCTAGCCTAAGCCTGAGAAAATGGAAAGGTTTTAAGAAACAGCAACTAAAAGGCATTTTAATAAACTGGGTGGCATTTCCTACCTACATCTCACTTGCAGAAAAAGATTGTTCAGCACAAGAGGTTGTTGTTTCACATCTGTGTGCACTCCCACTGTTAGAGAGGTTCAGTCAGAATTCCCAGACCTGGGCTCCTAAGCTCACAAATTAGATGTCAGGCTCCCAAACCAGATTCCCAGGCCTTACAAACAACCCCAAGGAGAAGTTCCTGAACTCAGCAGGAGGCAAGTGCTGCTCTGGGTCCCTGGATGTGGCTCTGCTCAGGGCTGGGACCTGGCCCAGACCTGTGCCCAGGACCTGCCCCAGCCTCCCACTCGGGACCAGGCTGTGCCATTTATTCTGGCTGCAAAGGAAGGTAAAAAGAAAAGAGAGAGCCTGAGAGATGTCAGAAATTAATAACTTCTCAGATCTAGGCTCCAACCAGTTCAAAAAGCTTTTCTGCTGACAGGAGGTTGTTTTCAATGCTGAGAATGAAGTATTTATCTCTATCGTTTGAAGCTGTGCCATTCATACCAATAAAGACACAAGAGTCCTGAAAGGGATACTTATTAAAACAAAATGCCTGTTCAAAATTAATATATTTTTCTGTTTGAAACCACATTGTACACAGAGATTCTTTGGAGCATTTTGAAGACAAAAGCAAGAAAAATAAAGAAAAAAGATTTAAGCAATTCTATTCCTATGCACCAAGCAGTACCATAAAATAGTTATGTCAAGGTGAACCACTAAATGGGTACGCTTTCTGGAAATGAAGCCAATACAAATTTCATAAAACTTCCCTTGTTAGAGGTACAAACCATCCATTAAAAGAATAACATTGTCAGGCCATAATATTATCATTTTCCCCTGTTCCAGCTGAATGTGAAGTTGCCTATTGCATTGAAACAACAATATCAGGTCTCACGAGAACGTGCCCAGACTCATGACACTCCCTGCAGGCAGCCTGACGCTGGGAGGGGAAATCTTAGTTATGGAGGTACTGCTGAGATAGTGTTTTCTCCCAGGCATTAGGTTACTGGTGCCCTGAAATTATTAAAAGGGCACCTACAAAGGTGAATATCAGTTTACCATAAAACAATAAAATAGCAAAAATAATAATTAATCCTTGCACACCACGCTTGTATTTGGAAATTTAACTTGGTCCTCCAGGTTTTCACATGGCATTTAGGAATGGGTTAGCCATTGTAATAATTACTTTTGGGTGTCCTCACTTTTTGTTCAGTATATTCTAAATAGCCAGGCGTAAAAGCAGTGAAGATTATGTATGTTAAGACCAAGATCAACAAACAAACACAGACTTGTTATTAAATTCCCACAAGGCTTTTATCATCAAATTTCATAGTCAACAGATTCGTGAGCACCTGGCAGCTGCACAAAGGACAAATCATGACACAAAGCCTTAGCTGGTATCACATGAAGCTGCCACCTCAGGGTATGAGCAAGGTCATGGTGCAAACTTACCAAGGGAGTAACTCGGGTTGTTTTCTGTCATATTTATGTACTTGGAATGTTAAGATAAAGGCAGCGAATGCTGTGGTTGTGCTTGAACATAAGAGGCAAAGCACTTACAGGGACCACTCTCTACCTGCTTTCTAATTTCCAGAGAGGTCACACGTCTCTACCCTGTGCCCAAATGCACCAACTTGTTACTGTATTTATGCTGCAGGATCCATATTTACTCAGATTGCTCACAGATATGCAGTGGTGTTTTCCTACCAAAATGAATGGTGCCTGCATTCACCTGATTAATTCAATCTTACTTCAGAAATACAGTGACTTTGGGCCACATTTTGAGAAGAACCTCGTGACCAAGAACTCTCATTAAAGCACCTGAACCCAAGCATTTTATGTGGTTCATGTCAGCACCATAGTTACTCACTTTCAGAATTAGCCTGATGAAGGATCCACCTTGAATTCCAGTCCCACCAACTCGTTAACCAACTATGAAAAGAAGGATGCACTTAGAGATTTCCCACAGCTCACCCTGAAGCTTAATCCTCCCGTCTGCTGCTGTCATTCCTCATTTATGCAGGGCCAGGAGCTCCCTGCCTGTGTGCCTGAAGGCATCTGCTCATGTATCAAAGCCTTTGTTCCTTTTTCAAGCAGGAGAACTCCTGAAAGATACCACCATGGGAATCAAAGTAGGGCAGCAGATACTTGAAGTTGTATCATAATGTTCCAAGGCCACGCTTCATAAGCTTGAAATTCAGACTTTTCATACAGAGCTGCAGATGATCCATTGCCTCACTAAGGCACTTGCACACACTGGAATGCTGGATAACTGATTTTGTTGTGTTCATTTACTTTTCAAACCTTTTCTAATTATTTGAATAACTTTTATAAGCTCCTTCATTTATATATTATAAACTAATATTCACAAATTCATTAATTCACAACTGAGTTTGAAGAGGTGTTAAACTGCAGCAAAGAATACAGTGCAAAAGTAGTTGATTGTCTGTGCTGTGGTCTAAAGAACAATATTTCAAATATGCCCATGTGGAGCATTCCTCAATGTAAACTGTCCACCTCCACAGAGTGGTGTTTGTCCTATAGGAACACAAGGGAAGGTTAATTCCTGCTGTGTTTGTAAGGAACAGATTTAACACAAGCTGTTTGAGGAGAACAGCAAGTTTGAAGGGTTTTTAATTTCATTTTCAGCTACAACTTGTCAGCTGCCTGGGTTGCTGTGTTTTATTGACTTTCTGATTTATCCTTTCCAGAGGAACCCATTAAATTTGCAAAAAATTGCAGTGACATGCCAGCTCCTTCCAGCAAGGGAAGTCTGGAGTGTGAGCAGGAGGGGAAGTGCCCAAGGTCTGCATTTCTGCACACACCTGGGTGATGTGGTTTTCATGTGGACATCCCTCTGTCCTCATCCCTTCATCCATCCCCACAGCCGCTCCCGGGGGGCACAGTCCCACAGAGCCCTTGTTCTAGTCCATCACAAGAGCCCAAGAGCTTTCCCTTGCTCAATTTCTTTGTAGGCTAAATGACATGACAATTTGTGATGTAGGCTGATGCAGAGAACCTGATTGCCTGCAGTGTGTCAGGAGCCAACATAAATATCAAAGCCTAGAAGCCGCTGCAGTGGCTGTGATATCTTATTAATGCTTCAGCAAGGTCTCCTCCACAAAGCCTGGAAATCAAACCCGCAGCACAGAGGGCTCCCAGAACAGACACAACAAGGCACTTTGACATCAATCAATCTGCTTGGTCATTTAGAGTAAAATGGCTTTACTGGATGCCAGGAGAGGACACGTGAAGACAGGTGTATCACGAGTACCAGCTGCAGGGTGCAGGGCCTGCCGTGTCCCCAGGGGGTGACCTTCCTCTCCTGAGCTGAGGTGGAGGCAGTGCAGGGGACAGATCCTGAAAGGGAGTCCTGCCTTGTCCTGCTCTCCATCTGCTGGTGGGTGGAACTGAACTCGACCAGCTTTCCAACAGTGGCCATGGGCAATCCGAGCCTGGCAGCACCTCGGGTGCCTCAGCGAAGGTGGCTTTTTGCAATTCGAACAGCTTTTCAAAGCTATTTTTTTTTTTTTACCACGAAGGATTTTTTAAAAAATTTTCTTTATTTTGAAAGCTATATGTGATCAAAAAACAGGGAACAAAAATCCTGTCTTCTGAAGCTCAGACTCAGTATAATCAACTTAACTGAACCTGAAAATGTGTCAGAAGTCAGGACATGAAAGTCAGAAAAACTTCTTTGGAGCTAGAGTGGAAAGTGTTAGATTTATAAATCTTTACTATAGTTACTTCTGATTAGCTTTTAGTGTTGAAAGTTAACTTAGCTTGAGCAAATACATCCTCTTCCTGCTACAGGGAATTGCCCCAAGTAGAGTCATGTAGATTTGGAAGCACTAAATCCAGATCAAGCAGGACAGCAGAGACGAGTTAACTCTGGATTTGATCTTTGAAAAGTAGGATTATTATTTTTAGTAGCAAGATAGTTTCACAGAACAAGTGTCTAAGTCTGTATGAGATTTCATAGAGAGGGCTCAAAACCTCTCCCAGTTCCAAGGATAGCGATGAGAGTGAGTCAGTGTTAATTTTCCGTGCCAGTGTAGAGCAAACACGAGTAAAAGAGATCCTAAGATGGCTCATGAATTCTGGATTCCTCCCATGGCCTCTCCCTCACACCAGGGAGCAGCAGCAGCACAGGAAAAGCAGGCAGAACACCCCACTCTGCCAGGTGGCAGCTCCCTCGGGTTTGGGGGATAAAAGAGCAATGCCTGTTTATATTCTCTTGAGAAGCATCTCCTCTGGGAAAGACACCCACTTAATACATGGTATAGAGGGGTGGAAATGCTCATTGCCCCAAACAAGATTTGAAACAGCCTCAGCCCTGTGTTTTGTATGGACAGTGGGTACTCCAAGTTAATTGGAATTTACAGACAATTGAAGGCTGGAAGGATGGAGGAAACAGCACGGCACCTACACATTTAATGGGGGGAATGATACATTCTTTTTTAAGGCATATTTTTCATTACTGGTGTCCCAAAAAAACATCAAGGAGGAACTCCTGCCTAGAAAACTAGGCCAGAACTCAAGCAGCTTTTCAGTCTGCAGTAGGTGCAGGAACAGATTTGATCAAACTGCTCCTTTGGAATATTACATGGGATATCTTCTACTTTTGTCAGCTGCTCCTATTATAATCAGTTTGCCTAAGGAGTGTCTTTCAGCAGGTAAAATGTCTCACAAAGTGCAGCTTCCCCCTTTCCCCCAGGAGTGTTTGCATCCCCCAGTGTCCACACCACGGCTAGCAGTGTCATCTTAATTAAACTGGAGAAAAGAGTCTTGGAAAGGTGCAAGTCTGTCATGCCAAATTATAAACAGTCTCTAATGAAGGGCAACATTCCCCTGGGGGTAGATTATTGCCTGTGATCCTGAGATTGCATTTCCCACTCTTCAGAGGCACCACCCACTGGTCTAATCTAGCACAATACACATATTTCACCCCAAACATACTAAGCAATCCTGACCATTTTCATTATGGAGGTGAGTTAAGAATAACTGCTTTTTTTTCTTCCAGAAAGGTTCATTGCAGTTCATTTACCTCAAGCAGCACCCCAGTTTTACCATGGCAGGCGAGGACTCCATTCCCTTGTCACCAGGGAGTGCCCAGTGCCAGCCTTGTTCCCACTCTGAAGTCTTGCTGACTGATTAGCATGAGGTGACTTCAGCAAGTCTCGGAGGTTTTACTAAATTTCAGATCTATTCCTACTTCCCTGACCAAGGGATTAGCTCACTCTCTGGAGGTCTCCAATTTTAGATGGCTCTGAAACACTCCTGAAATGTTCTCCAAGAAAAACAGGGCTGTCACTCAGAGAGGGGAGTCTCAAGGTGCGTTTTCAGTGCAGAGCTGAGGAACGCCTGTGATTCCATGTGGCAAACGGCATGCCAAGGTGTGCTGAGCATTTCTGGGGGAAAAAAGTTCAGCTAACTTCATTCTGCTGAAGTGAAGTTACCTCAAAAGGCTGCATAGGATCTGTCTGTTCAATAAATCAAGCAGATCCTTGTGGGATGCTCCGTGCACACCTGTTATGGGCTGGAAGCAGCTTTCCATGTTAAATCACATAACTGAAGGTTGTGAAGTGTGAGAACACCTCAAAGATTTCAGCATTTTCTGTTGCTAGCTAAAGGAAGTCTCTTCTGATTAAATAACTAAATTGGAGGGGCAGACTTACGACATTCAAGGTCTCTCAGTCAATTAATAATCAGTCTAGGAATTCTAGTTTTCAAATTGTACTTGTGCACATGCACTGGCATACAAAGTTGAGCATTTGGGGGGATGAAGTCAGAAAAGGGGGAGAACAAAAAATAGGTCTAATAATAATCTTTGGTTATTTAGACCTGAAATCTTTGGTCCTCCTGGGGAAGAGGGAAACAATTCCTCAGCTTTGGTGCCAAAAACATGTTTTAAAATTGCAGCCAGAACTTGGAGTGAAATGGACCCAACATGAAAGAGCACTTAGAATTTTAGTTTATGTTGAACACACGTCATGCCTCTGCATCCCATCTTCAGGGATCAGAAACAGAATTATCAAAATAGAGCAAGAGGCACTTCTTCCACTATTCCTTCCCTGTCTGAAACCAGGAAACACTGGAAGTCTCAAAGGAAAGACCTTTTCCAACAGCAACCCTTTAGGTATACATCAGATAAGGGAAGACTTTTGGGTAATTGTCTGTCCCATGGCCAGATTTCCCTCACAACTCACGGATCTAATCACTTATTTTCGTTTTCATCTAGGTGACTATTTCTCCCTTTTTCTCTAAACTTCTCTGAAAGCACAATATTCAGAAATGCTTGGGAAACTGAGGATCCCAAGACTCTTGAAAATGGGACCTAGGTGTTTGAGAATTGATGTTTTGTTTTTCTTAATGAATACTCAAAGATTAGCTTTTAAAGGTTTTTACCTCTGCTTTATGCAGGTCCGTGCCTGCTGTGGTTTTCAGACAACACCTGGGTAACTAAGATCCTTCAGAAATTATTTTCTTGCTGGTTAATTTGTTCTGAAGTCATAAGGAAATCTTCTGGAAAGTTATTTATATCAATAGCTATCACACCACTGAAGTCATCCGACCTAATCATCCCCAGAGAGCTGCAACAATGGGAATTATAAATAGCAAAAATATCCTGGATATCGCCCCCACTATTTTAAAAACATTGGCCATAGAGAACAGTAACTAAGAAGAAATCTCAGGACATAAAGTGTCAGAATACGTGCACACTTGTCACTGCCAAGTGCTCTTCCCAAAGGCCAGGGACTCATTTCTGAGCGAAAGCCATGGAATATCACAAAGGTGTCCCAACAGTCCAGGTGTTCTCCTGGCTCCTGGTTTCTCCCCCACCATATTGTCCATAGGAGCAGCCAAGGAGATCACTGAGGCTGTGTTGATAGGTGGCACTGTCCTAGCTCCTGAAGAAAAGGGAGATTGCATTCAAATAGTTGTTTCTTTAGGGTCCATTTGTAGATTAATTAAGTTTTGCCATCTTCTTCATTGTGACTTAAGGGCGTCCAGAACAGACTGGTTTACACAAGGTCTCTATGTCTGTTTTTTAACCTAATTCCCCACAGAGTTCAAACCCTAAGTGCTTTAGACAAGAGAATATGCTTTATTTCAGTAATATATAGGCATGTTTTTAATTCTTTGGTGAAATGACAGCCCTCCTCTCCAATGTGTACTGCCTCAGGAAAGCTGGGGTATCTTAGTCCCTTTTCACTGTTAGGGTTTGTTTGGGGTTTATTTATTTATTTATTTATTTGTAAGGTTTTACAGAAAGCAGCTCAGCCACTTTTGGAAGAAACCTAATGAGGGGTGGTTTTGCCAAAATTCTTATTTTTCATCTGTTTTCTGAGGAGCCATAATGATTTATAAGAGGATCTTGAAATCTGGCAGCGAGACAACCCTCAAGTTGGAACGTTAACTTTGTCCCCAGGAAAATCCATTCCTAATCAGCTGGGTTAAGAGTTACAGAAAAATCCCATTTGGCATTTACAAGCCAGAAAGGGTTCCATTTGGATTTCCTGAGTGTTTCAAGAGGAACATGCAAGCCCTGAAGGCTGCTGAGCCTCTTGTCCTGAGCAGGTACTGCACATCCGAAGACACAGCTCAGGGCAGGGTTATCTTGAACAGAGCTCTTGTTTTCTTACAGCAGAACTATCAACAAGAAAAGGTAGAACAGAAAAGTTGACAGGAAAGAAAAAGCTAATTAGAAATCAGTTGGGTATTAAAGACTCCTAACATTATTAGACAGCATTAGAGCCTTTTAAACTCAGGCTGTATAATAATTTCCCTCGAATTTGTTTTCCAATTGTTCTCCAATTATTGTATCTGAGCTCTATTAATATGAGTGGAGTTACATTAGTTTGCCCTGACTAATATCCTTTAGTTAAGCAGCCAAGCAAACCAAATCACTTTAGCTGTGCCTTTAAAGCCATTCTCAAATATCCTCTGCAGGGCTTTCTCAGTACAAAAAACAAACCCCAAGCACAGGACCCCGACGCGGGGCACAGCCCTGAACCCGCTGCACATTCCAGACCGCGGGTCACCAGGAGTTTCACAAGGATACCCTCGGTCACTGCTTCCTCACAGCGACCTCAGAGGGAGGGGAGAAAAGGGTTTCAAAAACATTCCAGATTTCAGCAGAGTTTTTGTGGCTGTGCAGACACAAGAGTAGCTGAAATGTCCAGAGGGACAGCCTTAGCAAGCCCGTGACCTTCTGTGACAAACCGGCGCATGGAATTTCAGAGGGGATTTAGCCGGGATTGCTAAACGTGTGCCAAAAAGAGAACTGCTTCTTGGACTTTTTCAATCAAGTAGCACTATATTTGGACTGGAAACAGCCTGTGGATGAGCAGGAATAACCATTAGGAGGCAAGTGAAAAGTTTCAAGCAGATACTACAGTCAAGGAAGAAACAACTCGAACATATCTGGGCAAGTTTCCATACTGACTGAAGCGACAGTTTTTCCCATGACATCAGATTCCAAACAAACAATATATTATAGTCCATATGTTGACTAAGGAAAACCCAGGCAGTGAAGAGGCATGCACCAGCCCTCCGAGCAGCGACTGAGCAAAAGCTGGATTGCTCACAAGCCATGGGAGTGAATCAAACAAATACAGAGCCCCGAGTTTGCAGGATAAGGCGCCTGGGTAAGACTTCTCAGCGAGATGAGGTTGTGACCAGCGAGGTAAGACTGAAAGCAAACCACCTAGATCAAAGCCATGCAGGCTGGCAGATGACAAGGACGATGAGTGAGCAGTGCTTTGAGTGTGCAGCAGTCGTAAGGGGGGGATAACGTGCTCGGAGAACTGCAGTTCTTGACCTACCTGAAGTCATATGGCATTGGCATGGGAAGTCTGGACTGCAGAACAGCTTGCACTCAGAGTTCAGAAGGGTTTTTGGCAGATTAAACGAGTTCCCAGTAAGATGATGCCGAGGATAAACATGCAAAAGAAATACATAAATGCTGTTTTCACAAGAACAGTGCTGTGCTCTCAGAGCTGGCTGTATTTTAGGGAGGAACGCTTGAGTGCAGTCCTGCCGGGGTGCCAATACAACCCATCGAGAACAGCCAGTAAATCACACCTAAAATGACATGGTGCATTTGAAAATTCCAAACCAAAATAACACCGTGTTCTACAGCAAAGAGGCACTTGCCTATCGATGCTGTTTACAAAGGAATTGGGAATTTAACTCTTGCTTTGCAGTGCCCTGATAACAGTAATACTCACTGCCTGCAGCTGAATTCCCCGAGATATTTTATCAGACCTTGAATTATCTGCTCCGTTGATCCCATGTAATAAGGAACAGGAGGCCACCTTTGATCTTTCTCACAGAATTTAATAAGTCAAAATTAGCAAGGAGCCCTGCCAAATGAGGACAAATTTGATTAGGAGGGTAAACTAGGCAAGTTGCTACATTTGAATTGTCTTTTAGCAAAATGATCTAAGCTCACAGGTTGAATAGGCACAACAAATCAGCAATAAATAAAATGTTGCATTATTGTAAGATTAAAGTGGCAGAATGTAGGTTTACAGAGGTATTAAGGGAAAGGAGCATTTCTTTTGTTTGTACGGTACTGAACACCTTCACAAAAACAACAGGAGAAGCATTTTCCCCTTGTCAGACTTCAGAAAATGCAATTCACTTAGAGATGTTTTCTCTTTTAAATGATGCATATATTTAAAAGAGTAGTTTTCTAGTTTTGTACTTTCATTTTTATTCCCTTATACTGTTTCCAAATACTCCAGTTACAGAATGACTTTTGTTAGTGTCCAACTAGCAAAACCCCATCCATGTAAACAGATTTGGCAACCATAATTCTTTACCATTGAATTTGGATCCCTTCAAGACAGATTCTTGCCCATAGAGATATTTAGGTAACAGCAGACTAAACTAATCCCAGGTACTGTCAGGAAAAGAGGCACTACTGAAATGTGTTGCTCCCAAGCAAACTGTGATCTGTCAAGGACAGCCCCAAGATCCTAAGTATTAGTGATTAGCTCCCACAAGCTCTGCGGGCTTCCTTGTCCACGGGAATGCTTCTTTACAGCTCTAAACAAATAAAACAAGCAATAACAGCTTACCTTAAGGTATAGTTAACAGCAACTTCACTTTCACTCACCACACCCATCCTGTCGGTTCATGAAATTCTGGAAGGGAAAAAAAAATAGAGTAAGTCTGGCAGTAACTAATCCTTAGGAAGTCATTAATGTTGAGTTGAGGAAAACAAAGAGGGGCAGCCTGACAATTATCAGGCACCATCGTTATCTTTCAGCCCTTGCCCTTGGTTGTCAATTGAGGCTGTACATTCCCTGCAGGAGGAAGAAGGGTGGGCAGTGAGACAAGACTGGGAAGAAATGTTCTGAACCTGATGACAGGCACTTGTGTGCATGACTAAGGGGTCAGTTATGTTTTCAACAGTGCTGCTCCTCTGGTCTCCTGTGCTTTGTTCCTAATGTAGAGGCAAAGGGGGCACAGGCAGGGACAGACATGGAGCAGGGTAAGATTGCACTGAGTGCATTGCAGTGAGGAGCACAACCTTCCACTGTACGCATTCCATAGGAACAAACTGCCTTTACAGACTGGTACATGATTAAATAACTAGGATCTTGATTAGGGTCCATATAAAGCACTGATCACTACTGCAAACACTTTGTAGGAGCTTTCTCTATGTTCTTATTCCAAACTCAGGCAAGTGACATCTGCTTATTTAACAGTGAAGTGTTTAGGTCATAGCAAGAACCCTTTTCATTATTAATCAGCACAACACTGTTAATCAGCATTAATCAGCACCCAGTACCTGTTTCACTGGGTGCATGTCAGGCAACATCTCTGTGACTTGGTTCTGCTTTCAGTAGTCATGCCACCAGCAATTGAAACCCTTCAGCTACCCACAGCACAGTTTCCCCATTTTGCCTCACTATGCTGTGGAACTTCCTTCAGGCTAACACGCCAGCATGTTTTTAATAGAAAAACCAGACATTTTCACATTTAGCTTCTTGGTATACTTGATGCACGTGATTGCTTTAAAGATAATATTTGTTCTAGTATACGAAAAGCAATTGAATGAGCAGAGTAGATTTGCAGGAAGCACTGGGCAAAAAACCGTTGTGCTGGACTGGCCCAGCTGTCGAACACGTCTCTTCCAAAGCCCCGAAAGCCATGTCAACTGCTACATCTTATTTTTCGTGCACCTCAGCAGTTCCTCGTTCTGGCTGGAAGCTGTTCTTGCAGTATTCCTCTCCGGCCACAGCCAAGACCAAGAAGTCCTGGAATTATAACTGTGTATTCTTTGGGGTGTATTCAATGCTAAACTAAGTTTCCAAATGTTTCTTGGCCCTCCAGCCATTCAGTGGCCCTTGGACTTCCCATTTGCACTCAGTGGTGGGGGGCTAACCCTGCCACCTGTTTCGACAGCCCCTGCACAGCTGACGGAACACGAGGCATATTTTGGGAGGTGAAGTTTTCCTTCTGAGCTACCAAGGGTTCTTTGAGCCCTCAGAAACCTCACCAGAACACAGCTGAGCAGCTAATTGTCAATCTGCTTGGGAAGGATTTTAGTTTGTGGGGAGCTGCAGGCCTTAAAATCTTCCCAGATCCCTTATCGCTTGTTCCCTGAGCATCTGCTGACTCTTCATTCCTTTAGGCCAGAAATCTTTGCTGAGTGGAAAACCATAGCTGCAGGCATTCTGGAATAAAAGAAAAAACAAACTAAAAGGCAGGATCACTTCTACTTTTGTCTTCTGCACTTTTCCTCATCCTGAACAGTCCTGGCTCTTAGTGGATCCATGAGAATCAAGGGAGCATGATGAGGGTTGCCAGTTCTGGTATTAGTAAAACAAAGAAAGAGTCCTGGGAAAGTAGTAATGAAAAGCTCCAGTTCATCTTGAGTTTTAAAGGGAGCTTTCCCAATTTCTGGGAAAAGATGTATTAGCCAGACACAACTGGTCTTGCATAAATCATCTCACAAGATGCACATTTAAAATATCTGGTTTTGAACTGGGGCTGAATAATGAATTTAAGGTACCACTGCAAGAGAATGAAGGGAAGAAGAAGAATAAGGTTGCCCTGCCAAGTGAGCTCTTTAAGTTTGAACAGATGAATCATGACAGCAAGGAAGAATACTCCTGCACCATTCCTGTGACATGGGACAAGATGTCCTTCCTACCTGTGGCTCATGCCACATGCCACAGAGCTGTTGTGCATGGGTACAAACTAAATGCAAGACACACATTAGATTCAGAATACTTGGTTTCAGGTCTGTTTCACATGTGAGATTTGTCCCTTTTTACAAACTGACCTGCCACTAACTGATTGTAACAAAAAACCCCAAACCCAGGAGAGCAAAATTCCACATCCTTTTCACATGGGGCATTTAGGTCCGTGGTCAGGGCACATGAGCAGCCCTGTTTCCCACTGCACACATACCAGAAGCCTGGCTGAAGGACCCTGAGAGATTCCCAGCCTTAGCCTGGCAATCACTGCCCCTCCCAGCGCACACCAGAGGGGGTTTGGTCCTTCCAGATGCACCAGCTGCGTCTGTGCCACCCTGTGCTCCACGAAGAATTCAGAGGTTCCAGATGTTGGCTCCGAGGGCGCTGACACGACCCTTGTACAATGACAGTGTCCCACAACAATAGGGAGAAGGATCAGAAACCCAGAAGGATTTTACAGCGTTTGGAAGCCGTAGTGAAAGAACAAATCAGGGTGCTGGTGTCACTTGACCTGCTCAGCGGCACTGCTTTGGGTCTTGTCCAGACCAGGCTTGGATGCAGCACCAGAGAGGGAGCAAGCTTTGAATTCACTGCTCAGTTTCCAGCATTACTTATCATTTCTGAAATGCTCTGCAATCACTTATTTAGTATCGTGATTAGTAGCTAGAGCTTGTTGAAAATGATACAATAATTTAATATTAAACATTGAAGCTTCATTTTCTCTTCCACTGTATTTAAACAAATCAGTTTCCTTTCTGAAATGCACAATTCTTGCCTTTTCCATTTGTCTTCACTCACAAAACTACACTGAGAGAAAAGAATATAAGAAAATTTTAAAACCTGGTCATATCACTAATTTCTTGATCATTGTCAGATTAAATGATAAATCTTTCTTTACAAAAATGAAAGGCTGGCAAAGGTACAGGTATAATCTGCAATTTTAAAAATGCAATAGTATTTTAAGACTTGAGACAGACCTAAAGAGGATTAATTCAAACTTCTCCTAGCACATCTGGAAGACACTGGAAGCTGGAAAATTTGCTGGTTTTCAGAGATATCATCTTAAATATAAAGAAGAATGTAAGGAGTTCTGCACACATCCCATTTAGAAACTCTTCCCTCCCCTGTGAAAGCAGAGAAAACAACTTGGTTGATATAAATGACAATAAAAGCAGCTGCTGATTTGTGGGTTTATTTGGATTTAAAAAGGTGACCCTGTAGCAACCAGCAAACACAACACGAGAAGAGACGGGAAGCCAGTGATAGGAACCATAAAACATTTAAAGGGCAGAACCGAGAAGGAATATTATTTGATCCATTTTAGTCCATCTGACATTTTTATATCCACATTGAACTAACAGGTCATTAATACTCACACAAATGTAAGCAAGGGAATTTGGAGCTGAGATGTCTTGTTCAAAGTAATAAAACCTTTATCCACACCCCGCTTGTACATCAAACATTTCATAACTTGGCAGCCCCGAGCCAGTCCAACTGCATGGGGTGGAATCAGTCGGCATCTGCTCCCAGAATTCTTGCACTGCATGGAAAATAGCAATTATCATTGAAGTTTTTTTTCCTCAGGGAAACCTGGCTACGCATGAGGGGAGAAATCAGATAGCAAGCTGTGCACGACAAGGGCTTTTAATTTCCCCTTTTTGGCTTCCAAGGAGGAGAGATTCCTTGCAACTGAAGCCCTTCTGCAGATTATAACTTCCTAAAGAGCCACAGGAGGATTCACCCGTCCAAGTTCTCTCCGTTCAGTCCTGCCCCATTTGGAAACATTCTTAAATGCTGAGATCAGCACACAGCAAGAACACGTGTCAGAAGAGACATGTTCTTTTTCATGCAGGAGAAGATACCACACATCAATATTTGCAATTTATCGATCAGAAAGTCTCGGCTTCCCACCTAAAGCCAAGGTTTCTGCAACCCAGTTTCTTTGTGCAGACTGTGCTTTATCATGTACCATATGAAACAGAACATAATGGGAAATAAAGTGGAATAAAATACTAACCAGAATAGTATTTTTAATACATTTTGCCATTTCCTTGTGAAATTTAAGAGGAAAACTTTTTTTTTTTATAGGTTGGTGTTCCAAATATGTGCAGGGATTAAATCTTCAAGAATGCTTTCACTGACTTTGAGGTCCCCATAGCTCTGATTTCCAGTTTTTGATTCTATAAACGACACTATGGGTCTGGTACAGTAGTGAGTCTTATTTTGAACTGGGCTTGAACTAATTAAGGCTTCTTTTCCCCATGCTTCTTTTCCCCATGCTAAGGGAAGGATCCTATACTACCTTAATCCCATGAAACTAAAAGGTCTGTTAGAAAAATCCCAGTGTTTTCAGTGGCAAGTACAATTTTAATGCAGTGTTTTTTTAGTTAAAGATTGTTCCTGATGGTTTCCAGCAAAATAAGCAAATGCATATTTCTGTATAAAATCCACTCTATATGCACAGAATTATTTAAATACAGCGCTATCAGCAATTCTTCAGAGAGAAGAACATGCAAGGAACAAACTGATAGGGGATGCAGCCCAGGCTTTGGGGAGCTCGCCTTTCCACAACTCCAAAACATGCTGGGTGTGACTGAGGTCGTGGCCATTTAGTTCAGCAAATATGACTCAAAGTCAGACACTTCAAAGGAGTGTGGGGACAAACACAGCTATCAGAAAAGTCTGGGTTTAATTACAGCACTGCTCAAATCATTACCATTCACTTCGAATTACGCTGGGTCCACGCCATGTATCTTGGTATTTCTGTAAGTGATGAGCTGTGTTTTACAAACTGAGCTCATCATCTGTGATTTCAGCTTCACTTGGAACCACTCTTGAAAGTTTAACTTCTGCTGCCACTTGTATATGCGTTTTCTCTGTGTTAAATGCTAAATAAAACTGATTCACTTCAGATAATTCCTGGGGCTAAATGTCTGGCAGGCTCTTTAAAAATTAAGAGCCTCTTCCACTTTGCATTCTAAAACAGCTTTAAGTCACCATGAATTTGTTGGTGTGTCAACATTATCACTTGAATAATCTCTTCTCACTAGCGTTTACCTTCTGTTCTGTAGAATGCATGACAGATTACCTTTCTTCTGCTTTGCCAGCCTAAATACAATAAATCTTCCCGTCTTCTCTCATGTGCCAGACCAGCTGATGGATCGGACCAAGCTGTCTTTAATATTTTATGTTTAGGTTCTTGCCCCGTTTTCAGTTCCCTGCCAGGTGTCCAGGGTAAGTTTTGTAGGAAGGTCTGTGGCAGGCCTGTTTTCTGTGGTACATGGCACAGTCTGACCAGATCACCAGTCTCAGAAGGAAACATAAAACTCAGACTTCAGGATCTGACTGAAACTCTTGAATTCAGGATAACAGTGCTAAGACAAAGGTGGACATACAGCCATCTCCTTCCCCCCCAGAATTTATTGCCTCTGTCTCTGAAAACTGTTGCCCCTCCATTTGTCTTGCTCTTTGAGACACGTTCCTGCAGAAGAATATTCTGCACTGAGTGATGAGCTCATTCTAAAAGCTGCTTTCAACAAAATTTCCACATCCAGATGGCATATGAATTATAACCTTCCATCATGGACTTAACAAGCCGTGGGCTGCTGCTAATTGTCACTTCCAGGTTTCAGTGTTTAGAAGCCACTAATAAAACCTGCTGTTCTTCTTAATGACAAATTAGAAAGTTTAATTTTTAAGGATACATTTTGCACCCTGCTTTCCTTCTCCCTCCTGTTAAATTCCTGCCATGGCTTTCTCCTGTGCATTTCTCACATAATCAGCAATGGGCCAAATCTTGAGTTTTCCTTCATACCTTTTTCAGGCAGAGCTCTTCAAGGGAAGGACTACAGGCCAAAACCCTTCTGCAGTATCTGCTCATTACTGAGAAAAGAACTTTTCCCTTTCATGTTTATTATTGTGAACCGAATTCAGAGTCCCTGGTGAATAATACGCAAACAGAACGCGCACAAGATGAAAATGCATTTAATATTTTATTATATTTTAGCTGCCTGTTAGGTACCTTACCCCAACCAGCAATTTATAATCATGTGCAAGAGGCAGCTTCCTGAATTTGCATAGTTTAGAAACAGCAAAGCAGAAACAACATGGTGAGGGTAATTACTTTTAAACAACATTACAGCAGAGCTTAGTGGATCAGTGCAGCGTCTGCAAAGTTCCCCCTGTCAGTAATTGCAAAGCCTTCAGACGAGGCCCTGAAGAACATGAGCTTGTTAATTGTGGGGGTTTTATTAAATTAGCTGTCAGATAATTGTAGAGCAGCCCTTGGGCTTTCAGAGCTGCTTGAGGAAGTTTCGGGTATGGAAAAACAACGCCACTGGAATGATCAGAAAAGAGGCCCCCATGTCAGCAGAGCTTCCAGCCCAGGACTCCTCTGCTTCCCCACGCAGTTAATAAGAGCACTCAGCACCTGAGAGCCGGGCAGGAACCTCTTCCCACACACAGCTCCCTGTGGCTTAGCCAAGCCTGTCCAGACAGCGTAGCAGGGAGTGTGTGCAGAGAGAGGGGAGAGTGCTGAAAGCGGGGCCCGGGAAGGTGAAGATGTGCAGCTCCCCCAGCAGCACGTTCTTCCCCCCACAGCAGGCACTTGGGAGAAGAGACCCAGGTCATGCCTTACAGCCACAGCCCGTGTGTGGATGGGATCTCCAAGGAAGTGTCTACGGATGGGCTCTCCAAGGAAGTTGCTTTAACCTCAGGGCTGTAAAGCATCCACACGGCCTGGAGAGAAGGCTCCCTCCTTCAGCCTTCAGGGGTTTGTGCTGGGAGCCATTTGGGATCACAGCTCTGAAAATCCTTCACTTTTTGTAGTTGTTTGGAGACTAAATGCAAGTGGAACTCACTGCAGAGGGGTCAGATACACGAGCGGTGTGGCTTGCACGCTTCCTCTCCACACACATCAAGGGCAAACCCAGAGTAAAAGGGTTTTCTTTGCACTCAGAATTGGCACTGGGCAGAGGCATGGGCTCTGAAAGAAAAGGCACCTGACAGTGCAGGCTGGAGACAGACAATTCAATAGGTGCCCCCTCAAGGTTACACAGACGCCCTGTATGCAAAGTGGAAATAAAGCCCAAGCTGAGTTACTTTTAGACTATCTTCCTCTTGGTTTCTGGGCTTCTAGAGGAACTCCTGCTTTGCCTTTAGAAATCTCTCCTGCTCTGACTCTCCATGCACTGCAACAGCTGGAACTAAACGTATGTTGCATATTAAGATGTATGCTCAGTACACTGATTTAATCACTCCCCAGCTTCCTGAACTGTATTATGTTTCATCTGTTTGCTTGAGTAAATAATTCAGGGGAAAGAAAAAAAAATAATGCCGCGTTCTTCCAGTGTCTTGGAATGTGTTTTTTGGGGTAAGAAAGCATTATGTTGGATTTAGTGTACTTTGGTATGTCTGTCTCAGTTACTGGAGATCAACCCCCGATTGCCCCTGCCCGGGGGAGGGTGGGAAGCACAGAAACCCAGGGTCATGTTGTACAAACAGTATTTACCTTTGGATATTATCAAACAGATCCCACCTTCAGTAAGACAACCAGTCACTGAAGGGTGCTAACCAAAATCAGTATTTGCTGTGGCTTAAATTTCTTTCCATCCACTGGAAGATATTACATACCTATCAAATTTGTATCATTGGCTTTAAGTTTGCTCTTGGTGTGCATCTGGTCTCCAGGATATTTTGAAACAACTGCATAGTGTAGGTTTTGGAATATTTTCCATACCATTCGTGATTTGAGGCAGATTTTCAATCCTGCAGGAGACGTTACTGAGGACAAAGGGAGCTGTGAGCAAAACATAAATGGCCCCAAGGCTTCAATGAGAAGCACAACAGTTACTTCCACGATTAAATAAATGCAAACATAGTAATTGATGAGGCATGTTTATATAAAATATGGATTAGCTCTATTAATTATAGTTTACAAAAGGGTTGAGTATCCAAAATGTTAACCACTCTCTAGCAGGGGTTCTCTTTAATTGGATTTCTCTGGTATGGTGTCATTTCATTAGCTCTGCAGCAGCCCTCCCGGCAGAAGCAGCTCCTTCAGGAGTCTTTTGTTTCCAGAGACAGTGGGCCAGCTCCTCCCAAAGGTCAGCCCTGCAAACCCTTTTTGGGACCGTTGGACAGTCAAGGCAGATGACCATAACCCAGTTCTTGAGGGTTTTTGACAATTTAACTCTTTCCTCTTGCACACTGATTTTTTTTCTCAAATATTGTCCGATGTGAGCAGGCTTTCAACACGAAACACAGGGTGAGACCTGTCCTTAGCAGCTGGAATTTTCAGCCTTTTAGCCCCTATTCAAGCCCCTCAGATTTCCATGCAAGCAGTTTCAGCAGCTCCTCTGATTACACCAAACTTTTTGAGAAAAAACACCAGCCAAGACACGGGGGTTCCCCAAAAGTCTCATTCCTTGTCTCAGTCACTGGAGCCAGGCTCCTTTGAAAACCTGACCCTAAAATTATCATTTCCCTTGCTCTCCCAGATGTCTGGAATCCCTACATAATCCAAATTGCACACAGCAGAAGTAATTCTGGGCTCAAAGGAAAGCAGAGCTGAAAGGTCAACCAAACCCAAGCTATGCAGCCTCAAGCCTTTCTGCTTCCAAAGGAGTGGCTAATGACTTGTTCTTTGGGAAGACTGGAAAGAGATCAAATATGAAGGCATGATTAAGAGAAGAAAAATCTTCCACACCAATTAAAGCTTCCATGCTTTTGGCCAGAATCCATAACCCAGCTTCCAGGGGCAGCCCCATGACTTTTCAATTGCCTTATTCTGCACAAGGTCAAAAGGATAGATGCAGGCTATCAGCTTGCTATTTTATAAGCTTGAAAAGAGAGAAATTTGATGGACAGGCTGCCTCAGAAATTCTTTTGGAACATAACTGGCACTAAAAGTTTTCCCAGAAGAAAACCATTCAGGTTTCAAAATTTTCTGAGATTGAGGAGCGCACGCAAACTGGGTTTCTCTCCAGCTCCTCATCACTGTCTCCAGTGCCATCACAGCTTCAAGAAACCTTCAAAACACAGGAAATTAGAATAATGTAACAAATTCCACCACTTTTTAGAGCCCTGTGCTCTGCCTGCTCTCATTTGCCAGCACACTGCTTTCCAACACTAGCTAGCCTGCTCTTCCCTCTGTATTTGTCTGCTGCCTTTTTGGCTGACAGAGACAGGACTGCTGACATCCATCCCAACAGTGTACAAGGAGTTCTCCAAAGCAAGGACCTCTGCATTTACTTGTGCTGCCCCATGATTTGCAGAGTTTCAAGCCCTGGCAGTGCTTTCAGTATTGCCAGGTGAGTGAGAAACGTGTGAATTGGTGGTTAGGGCATGAGAATTTTAGCCAATACAGCAAAGATCTGCAGGGAAAAGGGATTATACTGTAATGCTTGGAGCTGCAGTAATGAATGCAGGACTTTGAGGAGCAACCATCACTTGCAGCTCCGTGTAGAGGACCACAGGTTATGGATCACTCTTACAACAAGGTACTATCCACCTGTCAGGGTTTGTCACCAATTCAGTAGGTAAAATCCACAGCCCTCACAAGTCTCCTCTGTGCTCCTGTAGGTTTGTGGCTTTACCTCCACATCACTTGAGCACAGGAGCAGTTCAAAGGCAAGGCAGGAGGAAAGGGTGCAGAGGGAATTCCAGTGGTCCCAGCCACAAGAACAGCTCCTCTGATAAAACCTCCATGGGGCTGCTGTATTTTACATTAATTAATACCTTGGTCCACAAAAGTCAGAGAGGTGATCCGGTCTCACCGATGTGATAAAAAGGAATTGGGATCACCCGTGCCTTTTTCTGCATGGATCATGAACCAAAAGAGATTGGACTAGTGTTTGAAGATTGCCAGGCACTTTCTGGTTTTGCACTTATTGGGTTATATAGCTGTGATCACAGCACCTTAAGGAGCAGCAGAGCCAGTATGGATATTTCCAGTTTACTAGCAGTAATTAGGTCTGTGGGCATGAATATAAATCCAAAGATCTGACACCCAAATGACTGCTTCTTGATGTATTTCTATCTATTGTCTCAGGAGCTCTCTCCCATCTCTTGTAAAACTGTGCATCACCTTCAGGTTAAACCCTAGGATAAATTACTTGTCTTTCCACTTCACGCCCATGGAAGGGACTTGGCTGGGTTTCAGAGTATCCCGAGGACATGACCTACAAATATCAGGAATGGCACAACTTCCCAAAGTGGTAAACAGCCAGCGTGGCCAAGGCCACTCACACCTTCAGCTAAATGGCTGGGCTTGGGTTTTCCCCTGAAGCAGCCAACCAAAAATACACTTTGCCTCAACAGAATCAAAGAGACTTACAAGTGGAATTTCCTTTTGGATTTCCTTCCTTCCTTACCAGAGGACCAATACATTATTTCTCAATTACGTTCTGCATTTTGGCACCGTTTAACAGAGTGGGAGGACAACAAACTTGTGTCCTGTGAGGGAGGAATGCAGCAGGCAGCCGTCTCAACATGGGTGTCACTGCAGCTCTTTGCTTTGTTTTCAAAGTTTGTCAGGAATAATTGGAAAATGGATTCTGAGAGGGCGAACAGCCAGCAGGAAGACTCATAACTAGGATAAACAATATAAGACAGTCAATAGCTGTCATGTTCTACTATTTCTTTATCCATATTAGGACTCCAGAATCGATTACCTGTAACACAGGGCACATTTGAGAGTGTAGCCACAGGTTTGGGCGGTTATTTTTTTATTTCCAGCACAAGGACATCTGCAGTGCTGACCTGCTTGACACACACAAAGCAGTGCTGCACACAACCAGGAGTCTTTTCAGATCACACACACACACAATTTATATGCTCTTGAATAAGAAAATGGTTAACTATTTCCACAAAACACCACCAGTGGACCAAAACAAAGCTGAAAAAAATAAAGCCTTCTATAATATCTTTTGAAAATTGTGTCCAAAACGAGGAATGCTGTTACATTTCACAAGTTCCACTTCAAGTGACAAGCAAAAACACCATCACATAGCATTAAAAGCTCTTAACATTTAACGTTTTAAGCAAAAGGCAAAAGAAAGCTTTCATATTTAAGCTGAAATATAAATCTGCTTTGTGACTTTGAGCCATGTCTTGTCCTCTTTGTGCCTCTATCAGCCCAGCTGGAAAGTGTAATAATAAATTAAGAAACACAAAAACAAAGAACAGGTCTCCAATGAGATCCAGATGCTCCATTAAACTGCTGTTCCCCTTAAACACCTTCCAAACCATAGCTAAGTGGAAATGTGCCTGACAGCTGGATTTTAAGCATGCATGTGAAACCATAGAAATGTCTTTATCTATTTTGCAACAATTAAAAGCTCCCATGCCCCTTCAGGAACTGGAAGCACATTAGCTTCTCCTGCCCATAATAAGGTAATTATAACAGATGCCACCTCCAGATTAAAGGATCCTACACGTTGTGATTCTCTGTTTATACAGTAACTTATTGTGTGGTTTACCTTGGCCAGGCAACGTGCACGCTGAGACTGCTGAGTGTTACATGAAATTCAATCTTTCCACTGTTACCATGTCTTTTTCTGGCTTCTAATTCCCTGCCCTTTTTGAACTCTGCATGGGGTTTTCTCATCTTTACCCGTTTAGATCACACCACTTTACCAAAGGCAGTTATGTTGTTAGTGTGTGTACCTACAAAATGATGACTGGAGATGGATTGGAGCATTTTCATAAGGTGTTTTAGTAAGAGCTTTAGATGGATATAATTTTGCTCCCTGCACAAATAAATAACCAGAAAATAGGAGAAAACTGTAGTGCTGTCATGTAACTGAAGACTGATACCATCATAAACACAGAAGAAATTAAATTTGCATGAATGTCTACAGCACCACTGCGTTCTGTCTGTGGTGTTTGGCTTTGCTTCCTTTTTAGTATAATTTTTGTAACAGGCATTTACAGCCCACACTACCAAACACTAGACCTCCTGCAGAACATGTTTGTCAGTTCTGTTGGCTCAGATTGCCCCAGGAGGAACTAAAAGTGAAGAACACGACATGGGGCTGCTTCAGAAGCAGCTCCTTCTTAGATGTCAAGGAAGTGCCTATGGAGCCCTTATTGCTCATGAAGTGGTGTTCGACTCCTGAGGAAACTGCTCCAGTTGAATTGTGACACCCACAGAGAAATGTTTCACTGCAGACACAGAAAGGGTTCCCAGAGCACCCCTGAAAATGCAGATTTCCTCGTGCTGACCTCCCTGCAACTTGGGACAAGTGCTGTGGGCTCTGCTGGTTCCTTGGGGGTTATCTTCTTGCCTCAAGAGGAAAAACTCGTGATGGGATAGTTTTACTGCTTTTCTCTGTAAAAATTGCAACCACAGGATAGGCCAGAAGCAAATATTTCTCTCAGAACTCACTCTTAAATTATCACCAGCCCCTTGCTAGGCAAGCACAGTGCCCCACGTGCTCTTAGTGCTGGAAAAGGGATACAGTGATTGAGCAGAGTCCAGGCTCAGCGTAACTATACGAGGTAATGGCCATTTTCTTTGAAAAAGCCATCAGCACTTCAGTGGATTATCAGGCTCGCAGCTGAAATAACAGAACGTGGTTACCTGCCAAGGGGCGTGGAGAGCGTTAGGACACCACAGATGACATTGCTAAGTGGCAAATGACAAAAGGCAACCAGGGGAACGAGAACTGATTCGTACCAGGCGGGCCAGAGGTGCAGCTGCAGGCGCTGTCTGCGGGCTGGGATCCATCAGAAGCCCTAGGGCATGTGCTGCTCACCTCCAATTCCCAGGATTACGGCAGGTGGCCCTTCCCTGTCCCCAGCCACAGCTCATTGCCACCTGGTGGCTAAGAACGTTTAATACATCCCACCTTAAGCCGTGGGCTCTACAGAGTTTCAGGAGGGTGTATTTTTAATTTGCTCCCTCTTTCAGGTCAGCCCCTTACCATGGAATTGCAAGGGAATGCAGCGAACACCCGCAGCAGCAACTTCAACTGCAGCTAAATGACTATTTTCTAGAAAAGTCTAGTGTAGGATGTTGCCAAAGCAATACAAAATCACTCAAAATAAGACATGTCAGAGGGCATTCCTCCTGTGAGGGAACCCCTGAAAGATTCAGCACAGCTTCTCACAGGCAGGCTCTGAGAGACACAAGCAAGATGTGTAGTACAAAGTGATTGAAGTGCACATAGACATAAAGTTGGTACTTGCACTGATACTGGTTCTTCTCCTCTGGGTACAAGATGGGACACATTCATGAGCAGACACACTGGGAGTTAAAACAGTGAGTGTTAATTTGAGAAAAGGCATCCTTGGTGCATGTATAAGCTTCCAGATGAAGGATGATATGTAGGATGATATGTAGCTAAGCACAACCACCTGGACTGGGATCTGCACCTCAGCATTTGCACGATGTGTTATCATACAGAAAAATGTCAGAGATTATTCAAAATAAGGCCACAGGCATTTACTTTGAGACTTTCATCTCTGCTCTGCACACAGCCCACTAACTTCAAGTGTAGGAAGAAAATTGGTACAGGCTCAAAACAAGCTCCATTTTTATAACAGCCTGAACCTCGACCCCTAGAGTCCAATACAGCTTTCTTACAGCACCATAAAAATTACTACATACCCCTCTGCATCTGTATTTCTCAAGCTTGCCTACCCCTAGCCCATCCCATCCAAACCGGGCAGCTGAATAGTTGTGGCCACACAATTGCCAGTTCAGATGCCAAACAAAAAACCTGGCCCTTTAAAAGACAAAGCCAGCTGTGAATACAAAATTGTGCAAGGGCCCAAGTGAAAATAATAAAATCATAGGCTTGACTTTGCTCCACCCATTCATTTTGGGCAGAACTCGCCTAGAAAAGTTAGTGGGTTTGACCTCAGTTCCAAGAGATGAAGCTAGATCATATGGAGCAGGGCCTTTGATGTCAGTAAAGTCATGCCTGATTTTCCCCAGCATAACCAAAATTAGAATCCTGCCCAAGGGCAAAAACATCTTTTAAATTCCCCAGGCCAGTCCTCCCTGGGCAGGTTTGTAGCTGCCCCACAGGGGCTGCTCTCCTGTCAACCATTCCCGTGACTTGGAGGACTTCATCGTTTCCTTCTGGCCACAGTGAGGAGATTCTCTGGTCAGAATTATCCTGAAATATTGCTCAATGAAGGGAACAGTTCTCCCAGATTTCTCATATGATCCCATTTATCTGCACTCTCTTCTAATTGCTTACCATGCAGCTCTGCAGAACCAGAGAAACCCACTGGGCAGGATAACCTACATTTTCTCCCAGTCTTCAAAGTCAGTGGTTTGTTGTGGAGTAAAAAGTATGAGAGATGGAAATACAAGTTGTGTATACTTCAGTGTTCTTAAAAAAACAGGATTCTTGGGCCAAACAAAGGGACTACTACAAGTCCAACTATTCAGGGAAGGAGTCACTGTATCAGTGACAGAAAGGGTGACAAAGTAGCAGCAGGAATGAAACCCAGATCAAGCGAACAGAAAGCAAATTCATTATTGGTTTTGGCTGCCAAAATATCTTCCCATAAGTCCCCCTCCTGACCTTTAGTGAATTATATCCCACAGTTTTTTCTCCCTGTGGAACCAAACTGAACATTTGGTTTCCTCTGCCTTAAAGCACAAGCTCAGTGCAGGACAAGCACGCTGAGAAAGGGTTTCAGAGTCACACTGGCAAATCCACAGGCAGGTTTTCCCAAGGCTGCCTGGGGGCTGAGCAGGGTGGCTGCACTGAGCACTTTTCCCTGTGGCTCCTACCGAGAGGCACTGAAGCCTCAGACACCAAGAACACGACTGCAAAAAGCCACGAGCATCCTGTTCTCATGTCGACATGAGCCATGCTTGGAGCAGAGGAGTGGGACTAAATTACTTCCTGAAATCCCTTCCAACATAAATATTCAGAGATACTACCAACATCTTTAAAATTTCACTCTTTTTTTTTTAAACATTAGTTAAACAGAAATAGAAGAACGGAACCTCCCCAGAAATAATCTGTTCACTATTAATAAGCATAGTGTAATAAAAACTTTAAGTGAGGCCTAAGTGACTATTAAACACATAATAATGCACTTTGCTACAGACAGCGATGAAATTGAGTACTAAACACTACAGTCAGAATAAAATCATTTAGCACAGAAGCCTTGAAAATTCATTATTAAAATAAAAACAAAGGACACTTGTTCTCCCAACACAGGTTGCCATAGGAAGAACTCAGTCCCACATCTCTAGGAGACGCTCAGGAAAGCAGAGCTAGCTATGCAGCTTCTCCGAGGTTGCTAGAGAGATCTTTGTTTGCTAGAGAGATCTTTGTTTGCTAGAGGATATTGCAAGAGGCTCCCGGGGTTTGTTTGCAGCTTTTACAATTAGTAGTACACAACACTCGCTAGACAATGAGGAAATAATATTGTAAAGAACTCCTGTTTTGCGGCCAGGCAAACAAAGTTCCTTTTGTGATACCATAACCTTGATTTGTTTCCTTTATCAGTGCTTGTGTGCGCTGCAGCTCTCTGTTATCAGGCTTTTACAATGGCTGTCCCAGCCACTGCTGTGGCCTGCAGTGTTCCTGCTCCACTGCCCAGGCCAGTCACAGTTCTGTTGGACATTTGCAATCCAGTCATACACTGCAGGAGTAAGAGAAGATCACAAGTTTGAATCTCCGCCTGTTCTCTGCATCCCCATCTGGGGGTAAATGGCAGGTTTAGGTATCATGTTTTAAGGCATTGCCACTCTCAGCTGCCCACTCCCCTCTTTGCCTGAGGTGGCGGCGCCGTGGGAATGCGTGCCGGTGCTGCAGCTTCTGGAATGTGCAGTTTGGCAAACTTAACTGCAACCCCTCCCTTCTGGAACTCCTGCCGTGTAACTTCTGCAGAAAGATGGGTACACACCCGAGAGTGGCAATGGAATAAACCATACACCTTAATCAGACAGAACTCATCCCTCAAGCCCAGGAAGGACAGTTTTTCAGTGACAGAGATTTCAGATGTACACCCCAAACAACCAAAAGTTTAAAATCTGAGAACAAGTTCTTCCTATTTTTCTGATTCATCAGTAGATGTATCAAGCTTTTTTCTTCCCCTATAGGTCTATATGAAAAGTGAGGTCACGTACTCTTCCATTCCAAGCACCCTGATGCTCTTCCTACAGTGCAAACCAAACTGGTCCTAACCCAGTAAATAACCATTTCCAGTGTTGCTGCTTTCCCTACATCCTGCCCCAAAGCAGTGACATCACAGCGACAGTTCCTGGCACCCCAGAGATGCTGGGAAAGTATAAACAGCGCTCCATCTGCAGTTCATTTGCTATCCCCATAAAAAAGAAGACCAAAACAAGGCTTTGACTGATGGTTGGTTTCCACAGTTTGGTGGCAACAGCTTTGCAAATGAACTATTTCAGGCGAGAGCTGGTGGCAGTTATTTGATAAAACGCAGCCGTTCTGATAATACATGAGGGTTTTGTTAACTTGGACTTTGTAAATGATAGCACTCAAGGACAAACTTGTCAGGTCAAATCTGACCCAGGTGCTGAATGTGTAAAAGCTGAGAGGCAGAGATTACTGCAGGGAAGATTAATGACACTATTAACACGGATATGTGGAGCTATGTAGCTCTGCAGAGAGGAAAAGCTTGGTTTGCAGGCATGGTAAATGAAGTCTGGGCGTGCTCTAAGGATATTTTTGTTCCTTTTGTGTACAGAGATGTTTTATCTCAAAGTTATTCAAATACACTTGAGTTGTATAAGCAAGCTTTAAAAATTAATGCTTTTTTTTAAATTATTTCACCCGATGAATCAGTTACGAGGTAAAATCAGCACAGATTTGCATCCAAATACATTCTATTTGTCCTTATCCAGCTACCCTGTACTGGAAGTGCAAAACACTCCCAGTGATATGCACAGCTGCTCCCTGTAACAGAACATGTTTTCCATGCTGCTGCAGCGCAAGCAGTGTGTGATATTTTTAATTATTACCATTCCAAATGGGTAAAATTGTGCTCTGCTT
Source organism: Dendrocincla tyrannina (assembly GCA_035047865.1). Classification (NCBI taxonomy): domain Eukaryota; kingdom Metazoa; phylum Chordata; class Aves; order Passeriformes; family Dendrocolaptidae; genus Dendrocincla; species Dendrocincla tyrannina. The sequence continues at coordinate 3,837,482 of JAWWMP010000132.1, read as the reverse complement.
CTCCTTGGGCAAACCATTTTATAGCTCACCAGAGGTGAAGTACAAGGGTGTAAAGAACACGGCCCTTGTGTCAAACAATGGGACTTGAAGCAATTGTGGGCTGTACTGTTACCCTGTTACTGCTAGGTGAAAGTCTGAGGTCTGCTAAGAGATTTTGACTCATTTCCCTGTCATTCAACAGTTTCAGTTTCAGGGACATTAGACCCCAGGAGCAGTTTTGGAAGGAACAGGATTGTATGACCATGACCCAAATGTTCCCGACCTCAGTGAAATGTTCACTGCATTCATTCAGCCCCACTATCTACTGAGCTTTTTTTCAGCCATCCCTGAGTTTCCAGAGGTGCATAAATAATTCAGTCAAACATGAGCAGAGTTTTGAAATCTGTTGAAAGAAGGAGTCATTATTTCCCCCAATCACCGCCTGAGGCTCATTTTGTGTTAGTGGAAATTCATTGTGATTAAAACACTGTGCATTACCAAAGCAACATCCTGTTCCCAGGTCAGCCCAGGAGGATTGCTCCTTGCTATCAGTTTGCAAAGTTCCTGAATATTCATGGACCTTGCTCTCTTCAGATGAGGCTGAACTCTTCCACTAACTCTGGAGACCAGGCAGTGAATAAGCTGTACTCAGGTTTCTTATGTGGAAACGGTGTTTCTTTACATCACAGTGGAGTGAGTGAGAAGGATGAATTCAAATACTTCCCAGGTAGCCAGGGATTTGTAAGAAAGGGGTATGTGGGGGCTGCCTGTGCAAATTCCCCAGGTGTGTGCAGGGGTTACTGTCCCTCAGTTCCCACTGGAGCTCCCTGGCATGTGATGTGTCATTGCACTTTTGGTTGGAGCTGCTTCTACTGCAGAATGTTACAGGAAGATAAAGAGCCTCTTAATGTCTAAAGTTCAGTGCTCTTTGCCATTTGTCTCTCAAGTACCTTGCAGAGCTCCTAATGGAAAGCCTGACATTCTCTGCTGATTCATCAAAATATTGGTTGCCTAACTATGAGCTTCTGCATAACCTGTTTTTCCCTTCCTTCCTTCCTTTTGCAATGAGCAACTGGAGTTGCACCTTCTGTTTTCCCTAAACATTTACTCATACTGCCCACCAGGATATAATCTCTCCTTTCCAGCTGGGAGCTCCTTGCTGCAATCCCCTTATACACACCACAAATTAAGGAGAACGAATGAAGGCAGTGACAGGATCAAGCAGTGTGCCATGCTTTGTCTGGGTATGAATTTCAGAATATCTGCTAAAATCCACACTGGGTGTGTAACTCCATCCACCTCTCCTTTCCTCGTAATTGTTTACATGGAACCACCAGGAGACAGCATGTCATAATATTCCTTCATACTTCAAACCACAAACAAGGAGAGAGCAGAGCCAGGCCTAATGCAAACAGAGCAAGAGACAAGTACATCTGGCTGGGAATAAACAGCCAGCTTTCTGCTTCCTCTCCTGGAAACTTGCTTGACTGGTGTTCTACCTCAGCTTATCCTTCCAGAGATGGAATGGCCTGCGCTGGGGCTTGTGTAGCACCTTAAGGGATCCTCAGATTCAGGTGCTACTGAAGCATTACATGTGCAAGAGCACAAGTAGAACTGATTGTTAGAGCTGAGAACCCATGGCTGTGCAGGTGAGCAGAGGCTGCAGGGAAGAATCATCACCGGGCAATCAGTTCTACATCTCCAAACCCAGCACTGACAGGGGTGAGAATGAGTGTGTTTGTCATTGCTCCTTCCAGTCTGAATACTCTGCACCACAGTGAAAGAGTGTGTGGGGAAATAGCCATAACAAATGGAACCAAACTGGAAATGCTCTTTGCCTGGAGAACAGACCCGGGGAATTAATATGAGAAACCTTCATTTATTTTTTCTGTCTCCATGCCATGGTAACTTTTTGTCTATTTTTAAGTGCAATAAAAAGTTCAGTTTACTCTTCTCTGAAGTTATTCTAATGTAGTCATTCATCCTCTTTCAACACAATTGCAACAGAACATCACACAAACATTTACTGGGGAGTCTGAAGAATGGTAAACAGAAATAGACACAGGATTTAATAGTCATATTTGTCATATTTGTCAGGGATGAGTAGCTACATTCGGTTATTTCTCTTGACTCCTCTAATACTGAACCTATGTTTCAGACAGAGTTCTCAAAGAGAGTTATTCCAAAAGGAATGAATTTTCTTGAAATTCAGTCAGTTATATTTAAGAACTTCCCATAGAAGAAACTGTTACAGAAAGGTAAACCAAAAACAAATGTTACCTAATTTTTAAAAGAAAAAGCTCTCTGCAATTGCAATTGATTATTCTAAAATTAACTCGTATACAGCAGAAACACAAAGGGTAAATGCTACTAGAAAAATAAAATCTAATTATCACCCGTAACTCTCAGTGGCCTGTGTATGTCCTTTATTTACTTTGCTATTTGCAATCATTTAACATTTACTCACAGAACTTAATTTAGGGTTTTTGCCAATATCCTCCTACACAGCCCCCCCCCCCGACTGGAAACCAGAGTTCTCTTGCTAAATTTTAGCACAGAAGCTTGCAAATAAAAAGCTGAAGTTCACAAACAGGAGTGTTTTCCCAGAACCAGAGCTGTGTGCAAAGGCACTCAGCTATGCATAACTCTCCCAAATTTGAAAGAGCTCCCAAATGTGTAAGATTATTGCAGCCCTTTTTGTCAGGTGGACTTGAATGAACTGGGCTTGCCCGTAGAGAGGGACCAAAGATAAAAGTTGACCATATTGGGAGTTTTTACATTTTCTGTGTAAGAAAACTTATCTTTCAGCCACACTTACCCACCTCAAACAATGAGATCACCACAAATCCATCTGCCTTGTTTTGGGAGTAAATCAGAGACTATTTATATCCAGAGCTTTGAATTTTTACTGCCTGGTAATACAGGACAAGGCTAAGGAGATAAAAGAAGGAGAAAGTAGTCCATACTATCTGATAGTTGGTGCCTTTTCCTCGTCCTGGAAAGTTTTACAAACAACTGCTGCTTATTACTTTATGGGCTGGAGGCCTCTGTCTGAAATCAGGGCTTTGAAATTTGGCTTGAAGGCATTTCCCAAATCTGGTGCTTAAGTTTTCATGGTACAAAGCTAATGACAGGGTAGGATGTGCTCAGATTATTGTACATAAATAGTAGGATGTGCCAGGCAGAATGATGAGGGGAAGTAATGAAAGACAAGTGTTCCACCAGCATTTAGAGGTGTGCCAGCATCACACAGCGAAGCTCTCCCGTTAGGAACTCAAGCAAAGCTTCCAGAGGCAAAGCTGTGAGCTTTAGTTTTGTGCTGGAAATGTTTTGAGAAGGTACTTTTGAGGAATTTATCACAATGAAGAAAAACTGCATTTCCCCAATTTGCAGTCTCGCATTGTGTTTAAGGTAAATGATTCTGATTAGGTATTTTTCTTAGGAAATTTTTCTCCATTAAAGGGGAAAGCTCAGCTTTCTGGAGATCAAAGGTTGTGCTAAACTTTGTCATTACTATCTTTAAATGCTCTTAATTAAACTCAGAACAAGCTGTAGCTAAAAGGTCATAATTCAAGTGCTTTAGGCCACAGAGATGTGGCTCTGAGGAAAAGAGTGTTTTTGTGTTGCTAGGGGAGCCCTTGATGTGCTGTGGCACCAGGCACGTTTGGGAAAACAAGAAATGAAGCAGGAGTAAGTATTGTTTAATGAAAAACATGAGAAGATTAAATCAAGGTCTGGAAGACCAAAAGAGGGGGAGGCAAAACATTTTAAAAGAGTACTTTGTAAGAGTGGTATAACGTTTACTTGTAATATTTGTTTATAGAATCATATTTAGTTGTTTCAGAGGAAAAGTTTAGACCTGAACTATTGCCAGAGATTGCTTGAAGAGAAGAACTAATGATGCTCTGAAAGGCCTCAGAAGGCTGATGTTAAATCAGTGGAAAGGTGTGGACTGAGACATTCTTCGAAATCCAGAAATCAGGTGACACTCCCTTCACTTCAAGACTAGTTATAAATCAGAGCTCAAGAATCTGTCGCTTTTATAAGCCCGGTTGTGGCGTATTTTACAGAAATCTTCTCCATTCCCAGGGTAATATGAAAATCCTTGTGAACTGACCCCTAAGCAAAGACTTGGTCTGTTTGCTGTGGAGTGAAATCCCTGCTCTAGATCAGAACCGAAAGTCATGGGGTCAGGGGCTCAGCCGAGCCCATTTATACCCACTGAGCAGGTAACCTGTCAAAGATGGAAAAATCATTATCAAGTAAACCATTTATTTTTTTAACACCTTGAGTAGAGCTGTGTAATTAATTGAATTTTCGGCCAACTCATCACACTTGATGTCACTTAGTGGCACTGGAATTTTAAGTGAATATAGCTAAACTTCCTCTCAAGCATAGTTGGAAATTAGAAATTACAGTTCATAAATATGGAAACAAAACATTCTGATCCATGTCAGGAAAATCCACTTTCTTGGGTGAAAACTATTTGAAGGAACAGCCTGAGGTTATTTAATAGTTTCACTGCCCTGCACTGAGGGTTTTTTGGTGCATATATTTGAAAATATTTCCAGCCATCTACTTCTGACTGCTCTAAAACTATGGATGTGCATTTTCTGCAAGAAAAATTATACAGTAGAGATCATAAATACAGAGTTTCCTCTTTGTTCCTGCTTAGAATTGTCCTGGTGCCTTGCAACTGAACATTGTGCTTGGTTGCCATACTTTGTCAAAGAAAACCACAGTTCTTCTGGTCACAAAAGGAGTAAAAATGGATCTATAACCTTCATGAATAGGTAAGAAATTCTGATTCAGTGCATATCTCTATTGTAGCTCTAAAAAGAAAAGGCAAGCTGATATAGCAGGAAAATTATTTGCAGATAAGCTGTGGCTTAAGAATTCCCAAACTCATTACAGAAACTATGGATTGTTAACGGTAAAGCCTGAAAGTGTGTGAAATGTCTGTAAAAGTATTTGGTGGTTCGATGTGTTTCTCTACACTTTGTACTTCACACAACCTTATTTGTCAAGGGTTCCTACGGCAAAGCACTAAACAAAATGTCAAAATTATTATTTACCCTTAAAGTCAAGTAACATCTGTGGTGGATTGGCCGTAGAACCCATAAAGACAAAACCACAAATTAATGTTTCAATCCTAATTCCAGAGTAACACTTCTATATGCACAGACCTCAGATCTGATGGGTAATTATTGCATTCACAACTTTACCTTCTTCTAACAGTTTAGAATATTACAGCTGGTGACAGCAATTTATTAAAAGCCCTAAATTAGACATAGAAACTGGCAAAAATAGGAAATAATAACCCTGATAAGACAACTTAAGACAATGATATTAATTATTTAGCCTTTTTCTTCTTTGCATCAGACACTTAGGAAGAACATAATGCCATAAGCAAACTTCCACAGGGGTGAGCTTTACGACAGATCATCTCTGTTGAGAGTAGCAAGCTTGAATTAATGCACATGAATTAACTTACAAAAATTTGTCATCTGTAAGGCTGTGACTTTAACTCTGATTTCAGTTTGCAGCCTGACACATTAGACTCTTCATTCTACTCAGTCTGATATGTGCTAAACATTTGCAATTAATGTATGTTTTAAAAGTGTTACAGAAGAGGGGAGAAAAAACCAACATTGATTATTCCTCATTATTCATGACTTTTTTTCCAGGTAGGGATCAGCTTGAACCTCAGTTTTCCCTCTTTTTTCAACAAACTATTTAGTTCCACTCTATTTGGATGCTTCAACAGCATTGGATAGAGAACATTTAAAGCTGCATTCCAGCTGAGTATCAGTAAGATCACACAGACCTAAGTCAGTGTTTTACCCCTGCTATAACCATTGCTACATACAGGGCAAGTAAAGGAAAGCAGCCCTGATTCAAAAGCGTTTGATACCCAAATGACTGACATAATATATGTTCAATCATACAGGAACTGACCACTGCTTGATAGAAATCTTCCTGTCTCTCCCAGCACCAACAGAGCAATGCTAATTTGTACCAGATGCACATCTGGCCCGGCCTGGGTAAAGAAGCCACTGAGCTGGAAATTTAATATTTAAACCAGTACAGACCTACAGAGTTCTATAATGAAATTAAATTTGGGTAAAGGATTAGGTACTACTTTGATTATCTGCTAAAGAAGGCTTATTTTTGCAGCAAAGAGAAACTCACTAATAATCGGACTGGGTATTTTTGCTGCTAATGCAGTGTCAGTTCCATCACACCCTGAATGTGCTCAGTGTTGAGGTGGATGAATGACAGGGCCAAGCATGGTGAGACAAGTGACCTAGACCCTTAGGGTTCTTCCCTGCTTTTCTACCAAAGCTGGACACAGCCACACACATGGGCTATTTCTGTAGAGATGAGCTTGGATAAGTTACTGTGCCCTTCATAAGTCATAAAGCCTGAAAATCGGGGAAAGTGAGAATAGAAATACTCACCACTAACCACACAAGGCTTTTCGTGAATCAAGGGTTGCTCAAGACACTTTTGGGACCAAGGCTTGGGCTTAGCAAGTTCTCAAAGATAAGCAGCTTTTGCATCAATATCTTTCCTCTCTAACTCCCTGGAGTTGTGCCACTTTTCCTTTCCCCTCTGTTTCCTTCTTTTTATCAGGATATTAGAAGGGGAAAAGGATATGCTGGGGCTCAAATGATTAAGACTTTTCCTCTGTATTTACTGCTGTTTTCGAAAAGGGGGCTAGTCCTGAGGACAGGTGACTGGGGTGCCCTTAATGACAGCAGAGCTCCCTGTGGTCCTGGCTTTCCTAAGCAAACCTTGTTCTCCCTACCCTTGCTGGAGTTTCTCTGGCTTTGCTACTGATGGGTCTGAGGGATCACAAGTTCTCAGACCTGGCAAAGACCTGAAGAAGATGAACAGTGTAAGAGAAGAGTAAGCTGCCATGTGGGTTTTGTTAACTTCCACCTGACATTCCAGGGATTTAATGGAATCTGTCCGATGGCACAGGGAGGGATGACTTGGGTTTGTGCAGCCCTTGCCTGAGCTGAGGCTCAGCAGTGTGTTGTGGCCCTGGGGGAGGACACGCTGCCAAGTCCTCCAGAGGACACAAGGAAGGCGGTAGGACATCCTCACCCCCACGGCTCTGAACACCTGCAGTATTCACCCCACGCTGTTTTCCTTGCATTAGTCTGACCTTTTCTGCAGTGTGATCCTGTGGGGTAATGGGATCATTGAGCTAAAAGCTCTGGGCAGCCTGAGAGCTCCTGCCTTTCCCTGCAGTGGGGGCTGAGTGGCACTGCTTCCATACCCACCCTCAGAGGGGTCTGGGGAAACACATTGTGGAAGGATGCACGTGGGGAGAACACCAGGCATTCACCAGCAACAGGAAAGTAGTAACTCTTTAGAGATTTATTTATTTATTAATCTACCTTAGTGTCTTCGTGTGCTGTGTTACTTTTCTTTACACTTTAGGCCACCAGCTAACTAATCAGCCCCAGATTTGATAAGGGATCTTCTAAGCACACGCTGCTGTCAGTCAGTCCCTCATGACCAGCTATCAGGGAGCATTCGACAGAGTAACTTCACAATTACACCAGCTATTTGGGATAGTGAAAAACAGGCTATGCCCTTATTTTATTCAGATGCACTAGTGTCAGGGAGGTCTGGGAAAATTATTGAAATATTCATGAAAAATGCCTTTCCTTTGGGATGCTTTGAACAGTTGTTATTCCATTGGGGCTACCTCTTGTGCCTGATCAGCATTCAAAGGCCCTTTTTAAACAAGTCCTAAATAGTTCACCATAATACCACAAAATCTATAGCTCCAACCTGATAATCCTGTTTCAGAAATTATGGAATTATCCTGATTATGGAAGATTTCTGCCAGGAAACAGAATAGAATACAATGCAGTTACAAAATTTATAAAACAGAATTGACCTTGTGGACTATTTGGTTAATTTTTCATGGTATTTTCCCATGTTTTCGTGCCTCATTAGTCCACATGACTGTGGCATTAAATGTGTGCCCAAGGCCTTAAGAGTGAGTATGAAATAATGAATCCAGGATATGTCGGTGGAGAGGACCAGGCAGGAAATCCATGTGAAATGCACCCAATTTGGCATAATTTTCAACACCTTCTATTACTGAAAGCTATGAAAAAAGCAATCAGTTACTATTAAGTTATGTTCTGGTAGATTAAATATGCAAACTGGACTCTCAGGGCTCATACTCTTAGCAGATGGCTAAGACAAGCCACCATTTTCTGCATGATAATCTTTTTTTATTTGGTATTTCCAGCTATTCTGAAAGGGCTGTCTTTGCTCTTTAGTGAAAATGTTCCCTGTGGAAGATTTTTCCTTTAAAAAGAAGGCAGTGAGAGTGCTCTTGCAATGGTGCACTGTACATAGTCCTGGTAGCAAAGACCTTACACACAGGTATTTTTTTTTGGTGTAGGAAATGGGCAAGAGGGCCAAAGAAGCAATGTGAGGGGTGAGGAAACCGGGGGACAAAAAAAAGGAAGGAATAAGAATTCAAAAGAAAACAGTTATGTGTTAATTATAAAGTAGAGCTACTCAACTAAACCAGTTTATTCCTGGCTCTTTACCCCTCAGACTTTTCCAATGACAACATGGCATAGGCAGCAATGAGACTTTCATGAATGATGTTGCAGACAAATTATGGAAAAGAGGTCAGATCCTCTGAGTTTGGGGGGGATGGGTATGTTTTGACTTTGTGTGCTGAATGCTTGTCTTCCTATTCATGTCACTGTGACTTTCATCAGTTCATGAAACCTTGTAATTGTGTATAGCCAAAGAGAACGCTAATTTATTCTCTGCACATCTCACAAGTTACAAGTAATCACAGCAAGAATTTTAATGTTCTATTTAAATTTGATGAAGTCAAAACCTATCAATGTTACACCAATGAAAGCAGTGTAATCAAAAATAGCATCCATTATTTACATAAGCTCCAAAGAAACCCAGGTTTATATGGTGGTGATGTTTAAAAAAAGAAAAGTGTCTCCTCTAAAAAAACACCAACAAGGACTTGCTTGAGGTACTGAGAAAATGGTTCTCCAGTTATCTGGATGTAATCCAAGGACCAGTACAGGACTTTGGATAGCAAAGCTCTTGTGCATTATCTATCTGTGAACTTGCTTCATTCACCTATTTCAAGGCATAATTCCTTAGGGAAGACAACATCATGTCCTATTTTATTATAATATTGGTATAAATCACAAGTGATTGCTTTGAAGGAAAGAAGCCACAAACACAGACGTGGCATAAGGCCTAAGCAGTACTTTGCTCTCTATTCCCATTTACACAGCAGCTATACTATAAACACAAGGCATGCAGTTCACAGTCCTCCAAAGTGAAGGCAAGCGATCTGGTTTTAATTTCAGGTTTTCTACACTTACGTCTGCGAACTGTACACTTCCAGGAATTATGGGTTAAGCTCGAGGAGAAACAGCAGCAACTCATTTTGGCAGTTTAAAAGACAGTTCACTGATTTCAGGAATAGTTCCTTTTCCACCTCTCCAGTGGGAATAGCTCACTGATGCAAGTGAGGACAACCGGAGCAGGGTGCCTTCCTACAGTGTAAAGTCAGAGCAGTAATGACTGGATGCAAAAGACTTGTAATTGAGTGCTTTGAAAGGACAAACATTTTGAAAGCATGTTTCCAAAATACATCTGCAAAACAGCTTGACATTTGCTCTTATTCGTGAGGCTCAGGGCATTATGTTTTATGGTTGCTCAACTCCAGGCAGAGACATTTTCCTGCAGGAAGACTGGCAGCTTTTTCTTTGCAAAAGCTGAAGCCAAAGGCAGTGTGGAATGGATCTCCAGCATGGATCCCCTAAAACAGTGCATCTCTGCAAATGACAGCAGCAGTAAAACCTGATACACCTCCTTCCTCCTGGTCCAGCGCTGCTCCAAATGCATTGAGAGTGTACACAGAGTATATGAGCCTCATGGCCAAAGCTCAGGATCATTATTACACGTTTTTCAAAAGCTATGAGTAACTTTTCAGCTGCTAAAGGCTTTTGCATCTGAGTTACACTCTGTACTGCTTTTGGCACAATCAGTGCTGGTGTTTGAGTCCAGTTGCAGGGGAATGGAAAAGCTGTGGAAGAGCAAGTCTGGCAGAACCAGACACAGCAATAGGGCCACCATGTATGGAGGGAGCAGCCAGCACTGAGATTTCTGGACAAGAAAAAGCAGAGTGAGTTTCCCTAAGAAATGGAAAAACACCCAAAGAAGTATCTGTTAGCAGAGAGCAAAGCAGGTCCATCAGAACCCTTAGGAGCCCTATTTAAAAGGGCCTACCCTTGGGTTCTTAGTTTTGTAGGTGGTTATTTTTAATTGGAATGACAGACAAAAATCTAGTCCTATCACACAGATAGATTTGGATATATGGAAAGTATCTTCTGCATTTCCTTTTCTTTTCCCCAGAAAGTTTGGAGATTTGAGCTGTGCAAGATGGATGAATGAGGACATAGTCTTGTCTTTGGAGTTTACAGTGTCCAGATTAAACTGAAGATATTTTCCAAAAGCATGTGTTATGTATTTAAGAGGAGAAGTTCACTGTGGGGTGACAGAGATCAACCTTTTTTTTTTCCTGGAAGAAGCTTTGTTTAGTTTCCATTAAGTAATGAGCTGCTAAAGGATTTGCTGCTACAAGAATCCGAAAAAAGACACCTTAAACACACTAAAGCAAAGTATTGTCCTGTGGGACAATTCCATAGTACAAATTGGTGCCAGTAGGCATTCCATCACTGAAATATCAACTGGAAATAGCTAAACACCGAAGATTTGTTCCAGAAACATTCTTGAGAAAATTGTTTTCCTGAAATACATAATCATGCTTATTTTTTTTACATTCCAGTGTTTTTACTGGTTTGGTAGCCTTGACAGGAGGCATGAATCACAAACTTACAAGCAGACAGCATTCTGCATTCCTTTTTGTGGAAAAGTCAGCCCCTAATGGTTTCTGCGAGACAGAGCAAGGGAATACACAACCTGGAGATTGCTTATTTGAGCTCCATTTGCATCAAAATGAGAAAACAGGATATTTCTGCAGTCAGAGATAGAATAAAAGTAGTGTCAAACCATGTTCTTAATACTTTTCTTAGCCAGGTAGTATTTTTTTTAGATAAAAACAATTAGTTTTGCCGGAATCCACTGGGAAGGATAACCCTAGTGAGCAGGAGTGAGAACAGAGAGGCACTGGAGTCAGCTGAGCTCCACACTGAGGATTTGTTGGTCAACGTACCACCCAGCCTCTGTAATTCAGAAAGTTACTATTTGGTTCAACAAGATAACCAGTGTCAACCCACAGAAAGATTTCCTGAGTGCTTGACACTCACAATTCGGTATCTGAGCTGTTTGCTCAACTTAGTTCCTTGATATTGTTTCCCCTTCCTGACCGGATAGCCTTCCGGACTAAATTTGCTTCAAATAAACTCTATCTCATCATTAAATTAATCTCCATTTCAAGCCCAGCCTTCACTTTCTGTGAGCATATTGTCACAACAAGCAAATAAATATGAGTGTAAGCATTTGCTGGAAAAACGGTGGATATTTTCCTGTAAGGCTGTTGGATTGCTCCGGACATCCGGTCTCCTGTAAATCATACCAGCAGTAAAATGAGGGATAAACAATTGGCCAACACTTATCCACTGATTTAGAAACAGCTTCTTGGTGAAGATCTGTGGCTAAGACTTTGCACGTGCCCTCAGCTGTAAGGCAGGATATGTATTTTATCCAGCCACACACGAAGTCCTGTCTCATCTTTAGTTCCTACTCGTGAAAGTGCCTTTGGCACGACACCAAGCAGAGCTCCTTACACACCCACCCGTCCCTGAAACGGGGTCTGTGTGGACCCCAGAGCAGTGGGTTTGGGCTTGCAGGTATATATATATATAACCAGTGGTGTTAATCTATACATTTGCATACGGATTTTCCTAAGTGAGCACCAGGAAATGACGTTGAGAGGACAGTGGATCAGGTTCCACACAGACTTACACAGGTACGGTTCAGGTCACCCAATATCACCTCAAAATCTCCCTGTAGGACAGAAAGACAAGTATTACTTGGAAAGGGGTGACAAGTATCATTTGTACAAAGTCTGGGACTCCTTCCCTTCTTGGCCCTCCTAAGTGCTTGCCAGCTTGTGGGATTAAACCTGATATTCATATAGGAGTCAACCTGCAGCTCAGATCCCTGTTCCTACTTTGAACTGGGGTAGGCAACTTAATTCTCCAGAGACAAAGTTTCAACATCTGTTAAAGAAATGATATTTTCCCCTACAGGGAGCAATACAAAGTGAACTAGTTAACACCTAGAAAGGGTTTAGGGTTTCAGAAAACTAAGCCCTGTGGAAATGAAGGGTGCTGTGACCCCTTCATAATAGAATATTTTGTCATCCAAGAGTGGCAATTTCCTTACAAGTTTCACTGTTCTTTGTTTCACTGTTATTCCTTTATATCCTAAAAACAGACACCATGGGTTTTCCCCCTGCATTTCTTATTTCAGCCAGGCAATTCTCACTCCCTGTGCTTGGAAAAAAAATTGAGTACAGTATTGGATCTGCTTTCAGACTGCAGAACACTCCGAGTTTTACACTTCACACTTCAGCTACTGTTGCAGAGAAGACACTGATGGTGTCAGCCACGAGAGGAAGTTCCGAGTCGTGAACTCCTGGGTGAGCTGCCTTTGTTGTCTGGACTCAGAACGTGGGATGAATGTTCTAAATTAAGATTCAAAGCATTCCATATTTCTGAGTACAAGGATAAATTAAAAGTAAGAATTTGTAAAATAGTTCAAGCCCTTGAACACAGCAGGACATCACAGCCCATTCCACCGTCAGTTCTGGACTGGGGCATTACCATTTCATAGACAGTGGGACACACATCTGATAAACACCCTGCAAAAGTGCACTTATTTTTTTAAAAAGCCCTTTGCATATTCAAACAAAGATGTAACTAACGTGGGGCAAACCCAAGCATCAAAAGCTAACTCCTGTAAATTTTCAGAACTCTGGATCCCAGCATTCTCACACTGATTTTGAGCTTACTGAATGCCTGGAGACTTCAGAGTGGATGAAATGCAGTCACCAAATGCTCAAAGTTTCTAAAATTTGAATATTTGTCTGAATTTGAAATATGCCACGAATTTCTCTTCGTACATTAGAGACAATCTATGTTGTTGTATCTGACACACACCAATTAAACTATGCAGACTTTTAAAATGTGCAGGCTTACAGTAAGTATATCGAGACCATTCAGATCAAAAGAATATTTCTTGATATTTTAATTCTATATGTTGGAGAAACAAAGCAATACAAAATCTGCCATTTTTAATGTGTGCTTTCAAGGGGTCCTCTGTTTGCCTGTCAAGTCAAATTTTTCAGAATTGTTTTCTTGGGAAAAAAGAGGGAAAGCAAAACTATGAATCTTAGATATTTAGCTTTCGTTAGTGTTTTTTCTGCAATACTGTGTTATGTGACAGCTCCCCACATGCCAGTTAGGGAAAAAGGGCTCAAATGTGAGGGCAAAGCTGAGTAATCATATTGCTGATTAAAATGGCAGGATGTATCAAATGGATGCTCCACTGGGGTCTGTCCTGGGGCCAGTGCTACTCACTATTTTCCCAAAAGGCAAATCACAGAATGGGCTCACTAAGATTTAGAAACAAATGAAATCTGGTACATTGCCAGTACTTGGGAGGTCAGGAATAGGATTCCATACAGTTGTGACAAACTGGGGATAAGAATGGAAAACTTCTGATGTTTTTTGACTTCTACAAGCACAAGCACCACACCCAGGAATAATCCCCTGCACAGAGACAAGAGGAGGAAGAGCTGAGGAGGGGGAACTTTGAACAGAGAGGGGAATAGGAACGACATCTGACCACAGACCGGGTGTGAGTTAATGACGAGGTGCTGCTGCCAACACACAGGGTCACTCTGGAATGTGGATAACAGGCGAGTTTGTGGGGAATCCTCCGGCTCTCCCCAGCACTGATAAGGCTTTAACTGGATTACTGTGTCTAGGTCAGGGACCACACTTCAGGAGATCTCTCAACCAGTCAGAGACACTCCCAAAGACAGCAATAAGAATGATAAATTAACTATAAAATAAGAATTGCGATAAAATACTAGAAAAGAGGGATATTTAGCTGAAAAGACTGAGGGAAGGCTTGATAACAGCCTGTCAGATGTGTAGAAGGCTACTTTATGTGTCTAGAGGAGTAACAGGGTAAGATTGAAGCAAGGTTCAGGGTACATCATCAGAAATGTTTTATAATGAAAGGGCCATGAACAGCAGAAGGGTTTGACGGAGGGTTTGTGCACCCCCAGTGAAGAGTTCAAGGCAGGCTGACAGACCCCAAAGTTGCTGCTTTTCCCTCGTATTAGGTGACTTCATATTCCTCCCAGCCCTATGACCCCACAGTTGCTGTTTGCTCTTTATCCTGCTTAATTCAAAGCACTAAAGGCCCTAACAATGCATTATGAAACACATTTTACTTCAATGAGCCCAGAATATGCTTCTGCTTCTCTGCCTCCTCTTTTTAGTTTCTGTGGAAGGCAAAAGACAAATTATTATTCTCATTCAACCCAATTATTTTAATGAAACATCAGCTTCTCAGTGAGGAAACTTCAAGGCTCAGGCCTGTGAGATGTGAACATTGTGGTCCTTACTCAGATAGACACTGCAGGTCAAGAAGAGCCGAACACAGACTTGCTGTTGAAAGAAATGTGTCAATATCTGGCAGCTTTTTCAGAAGGCTCACTCTCTTGGATAGACTGAGCTGTATGCATTTCATTCAGGCAGAGAGAAAACAGAAAATTAAATCTTGAACACTGGCATAGATATCTCCAAAACACTGTTTGTTGTTTAATTTACAATTTCAAACGACTGGTGCAGCTCGAACTGAAAGGACAGAAACTATGCGAGAAACCACAGGAACTAAGAAATGCCAGCAAGGCATTAATCTTTCTGTGGAGAGGACTAGAGAAGTTGGAGTGCAGGGAAAAACGCATTAATTTTTTCAAAACCAACCCAAGTGTCATATCAAAAATCCATCCTGCTCGTTTGCAGGTATTATAGGGATTAGGTGTAAGGCGTATGTTGTAATTATAAGTCAAATTATGCCAGGCCAACATGGGCATTGTTCAAGAAGTCACGCCAAATGGCATCCCAAGCACACAATGTGGAAAGAGGGCTTGCCAACAATTCTGATTTGTAAAAAATCATCTCAGCGGTTTTTTTCACTTCAATAATAACTGCTTTTTTTTTAAAAAATGTCATCCAGTTCCACAGGGGCTGGCTGCAGTCCAGGTGTGGCACAGTGATGAAGAGGGCCATTAATGAAAAATGCCACGCTCCGAGTTCCATGTCATTAATATTTATGACACAGTGTGAAGAGTCTTATGTAAATGCCACTTTGTGTGTGGGTTGGGATGGAGGAAGAGAGGGATGGCAGGGGAGGAGAGTTACAGTATTTATGCTAAAGTGTCCAGGCATCTTGACAGGGAACAAAGCCCTTTGCAGACACTGGGCAGCAATAATTAACTCGGATGTTTGGATACTTACACTTTGTGTGACCTCTGATTCTGATGGCATAAAACTGCAAAAATGACTGTTCTGGGAAGCTGCCAAGTGGAATGCACTTGGAGGGGTATTTGGAAGCCAAGTATCATTTTTAACCATCATCTATTATTTTGGGCAAACTGCCTGAATTGGACTGACCCTCCAACATCTATTTCATGCCAGCCTGCTCCTCCTGAAAACACGCAGCAATTGCAGGCAGACAATATGTCTTGTTCAACATGACACTGCAACTCCTACCAGTGCTGAAATCCTCAAGTGACTGAGTTCCTCCCTTTGCAGGTGGTGGGAAAGAAGCCGTGCTGCCAGTGAGTGCTGCCCTACACCCTTCCAGGCCACAGGAGGTGAGCAGGCATTTCAAAGGCAGCATTTCCACAGGGTTTGTGCCTCCCCAGATGCAGCATTTTGGTTTCTCTGCAGTGAAACGCCCCTCCAGTCAGTGAAGGTGACAGGTGCTCCGTCCTGGGGTGACAGTGCCCTGCCCCGGGTCGTGTGGGTGCAGAGTCCCTCTCACGTTTTTACATGGCTCACAGAAGGTTTGCATCGTCCCCTCCCTGCTTTTAATGCAAATTGTCTCCTTCTCTTGACATAAATAGTCTGTTTTGTGTCATAACTTAATTCCTACAAACCGCTGTGTTTTTTCAACTTCTGTTGTTATGTCAAGGAAGAAATGGAGTGCACTATACACATTGTATTTTTCATGCAAGTGTCTGGCATGCATATTGCTTATATAGAAATAGAGCATTGTTTAAAAAAAGAGAAGAGTTTAGAGGGAGCTGGTATAAGATATCCACTTTTTTAATCCAGCAATTCCTTGTCGGTTAATTTTTTTTTTCAAATGATGGTATTCCATAGGCTACAGAGAAAAATGCAGAGAACCATCAGGTGAAATCAAATTTACAATTTTATACGAAGGAATCCTCATAATTGGAGCACTGAAATATGAAATGAAATATTACTGGAATTAACTGCTGAAAATTTGCTTGAACATGTGCTAATGGAAACTTGGTCACACACTCTGTTACCCAGGAAATGTATTTGAAGTTCCTATCTCCTGTTTCTATTCAGGGAAGGTCAAAGCTGAGGTTCAGCAGGAATCCAGGAACTTTTAAGGCAAGGATAAATTAATCCACGGGGCATGTTTTCCTGAATTATTCCTTTGTAACTCTATCTATCTAGAGTTTGCAGCAACATCCACCAGTCAAGAATGGGTGATTGTACTTTGGACTACACAATCAGCCCTGAACTAAGAAAGTGGCTGGTTTCTCACTGACTTTAAACTGACCATGGAGAAATTCGTCCTGATGAGTTTAAATGGAATTCTCAGTAGTAGGATATTTCCTTTGTATCCCTATGGTGGCTCTCTGCATCTGACTCTGACTTTTATACACTTGCCAGCCTCATCTCAGGCTCCATATTGATAAATTCAAAAATGCAATTGATGTTTCAAAAGCAACTTCTTTTGAAGGAAATAAAAAAAGCATGTTTGGCAGATAATCCCAGGATGGCTGTGCTCAAGGGGCAGTAAGGATCCAGCCTGGCTGCAGGGCTGTCCACTTTGGACACAGTTCCTTGGCATTTGGTTGATTTCCTGAAAAGAGGGGAAGGACTTTGATTTCAGGCCTAACGAGGGGCACTGGAGAGGGAGCCCAAAGACGCTGAACACTGCTTTCAATGGAACTGATGATCAAGACCTCTCAAAGGCAAGAGTTCAGGTGAAGAGTTCAGTGAATAAGGTTCCTGCCTCCTTCGAGCTGTGCATCCCCCCCTGGGAGGGACTGTGACCCCCCAGCTGCCCTGGCCACTAATGGGAGCTGAGGGTGCTCAGGAGTTTGGATAACTCAGCTCTAAATGCATTACAAGTAACTGCATGATCTCCAGTTAGGGAACATCTGTCACCCAGTAACAGCAAACACCATCTGCCTCTGCACCACCATATTCCTACTTCCTTGAGCAAATGGAGCTCAAGTGACACTGGGCACTGCTTAAGAAAAAACAAAATGTATTTACTTGCTGCTTTGCCCTTTTGCACATTTTGAACAGCTATAATGAAAGGCTTTGCCTACAAAGGCTTTCATTAGAATAATTTGCTATTTGTGCTTTCTCTGCTGTAACTTCAGAATTATATCATTTTTCTCTAACCAGCTCATGGAAGACACCCAAACTAATTATGAAATAATTCACCCTCCCATTACTCCTGACCTTAGCCAGTAGTCTACTCTTTTCAAGATAGCATCAGGAGTCCTTCTTGACCTCTTCAGCTTCTGCCCAGAAGAAGAATGGCTGGTCCAGCCTTCTGCTTCTCTTTGCTGGTACTAAAACAAAGGAACTGCAAAGGCAGCACAGTAACAGGCCAAAAATCTTCTCTGCAAGACTAAAGTAGACCTCTGGAATTTTGCCAAAAGGAATTTACAGTTGAGTTGGTTTGAACACTTTGTACTGTTCATAATTTATAGGGGCTCCTTATTAATATTTTTAATGTCTGGAGGAAAATTAAATTATACTTTACAGCACCGTGGAGTCAATTTTTAAAGATGTTCAAATTATCTGACTAGATAATTGTTCCTCTTCTGGCTTTTGACCACGACTGTTCCTTGTGTTACTGGATTAAACCGAGAGCAGAGCATGTGCCCAGGTCTGAAGAAGGAAATGGGTCTTTAGGAAGCTTTGGGAAATCCATCATTTATCTCACTACTACATTGTACTCTAAAGGCAGTTAATGGTAGCAATTGATGCTGCGCTTTCCACATTTAGCCCTCGAGGGATTGATGTGCTGAGTGTCCCCAGAAGAGTACTTGACTGGAAAATCAAACTTAGGGACTAGTGTAGAAAAGGATGCTCAAGCAGGCCAAATGAACCAAACATAAACACAGCCCCGAGAGCTAAGAGGAAATTAGTGGAAAACTAGAACAGCTCACATATATCTAGAGAGGCAAAAATATGTTTATTTGGAATCCCGGAATTCAAAGTCAATTTGTATCTGGTGCTTGCGTGAACTTTTCAGACAACGTTTTACAATGTTTGTGACTTGCTATACAATTCGTATGCTTTATTATAATTTATGGAAACAATCTCTCTGTTTCCCTAAATATGTACAGAGGCAAGTTCTGTAGTTAGGTTTTGTACATATTTGGCCAATTATGTCTGTGCACACAGAATAAAGCATTTTGTTTGAAATGCCTGCAAGCTCGCAGATGAAGTTAAAGTGAAGCTTTAAAGTGAGCAGCATTTCCAAAGCCCCCCAAGCCTTCATCCACACAGCAGAGTTCCACACTTGCATCTCCGTTCTCACCATAAAAATGAAAAGTGACCTCTCAAGGTAATGTTTAATATTATTTATGTCTTGAAATAGCACTGGAGAACCTGAGTGACTGTTCCCACTGTACTGAGAACTGTGCAATATCTGTAATACGAGCCTGCCTTGGAGGTTTAGATTGTTAGCTCCTAACAGACTAGAGTTAGGAGGAGAAACGAGCTCTGAGAGACGAAATGTTACAGCTCTATCAACTTCCAGTCCAGCAAATTGCACGACAGAACATGCCAGCTCTCAAACTATCATGAAAAGTGCAGCAGCCTCTGAAGTGAGACTTGTGTGACATTGTTTAAAACTCTCCCCTAAGTCCCTAAAAGAAAGCTTTGTATCTCCTTGGAAGCTGAAAACAAGAATTTGTGAGAATTCCCCACGAGCACGTCTGGAATCGCCTCCAAGACTCTGCTGCCATCAGAGGTAGCCTGATGGCAGACACTGCAATGTTTTTCTGGTTTTATCTGCACCACAAGCTGTAGTACAGCACAGACATAATTGAGCCAGTCCTGACCACACTGCCTCAGCTGCTGAAAACAGGATCCCTATTAGTGCTGACATTAGTGCAGCCTTATTTGTCTCACTCTCCCTCCGCTGTATTGCTGCCATGCTCCTCAGAATGCCTTCTCAGCCTTAAATTAAATTGCAAATTATCATGTAAATTAAATTGTTCTCTTTTCCCTGGCTATCTTTGGTTTCAAGAAGGGCACACTTCCCAAACAAACAGTACCATAAGGCTTTGGGAAATAAGTCACAGGGAGAAGACATTGGTCTTCTTTTAGCTGAAAATCAACGGGATGAAAAAGTTTCTGTCATGACCATACTTCCAGATTTCCATCTCCTTACATATGTTGGCATAATTCACAGGTAGTTAAGCCCTTAAAAACAGATATTTCAACATAATCCAGGTTACTTTAAGTATTACTGAGAACAATTTGATTTGCTGCCTTTTTTTTTTCCCTCTAAACAAATAGTGTTCAGCATGAATTTCATGAGCAGTTTCATCATCAAATTTTAGGGGTCAGTGACCTCTCCTGGAGGATAGGCAAGTCTAGATGAGAAACTTGAACTAATCTGCACTGGGGGGCATTAACCTCACAGCTGGGGCCTGAGCAGGCCCAGCTCAGCAGCCTCACTAAGGGCTGGCTGACAGAAACAAGTCCTGCAAGCCTGTGCCACATGGAGCTTTACAGTGGGTGTTTCCTCTAAAAAGAGAGTTTTCTCTGAAAACTTTTTCTGGGTAAGTTCCTGGAAAGAATTGCAGCCTTTTTTCCTTTCCATAGAAGACAAGTTCCAAAGTGACAGCTTCATTCTCACAGTGGTGAAAGGAACTCGAACTTCCCTTATAACTGAGTATTTTGTGGTAGTGTGTGAAAACTCCTGAGGTACAGATACAGATACGGATACAGATACAGATATAGTTTCTCCAGTCTGTTTGGATAAAAGACAAGGAGTCTTCCAGACATCACACAGGGAGTAGAATCTACTCACTGGTGATGAAATAACAGCCTCTCTTTCCTGCTGTTTATAACTGATACACGCCAGCTCACTTTCTTTCTTTCTCTGATGGCCCTTATACTCTTTTACACTTAAATTACAGAAGGAAACAGAATTATTTCCTGTACAAGCCATAGGTGGATGATAGACCTTTAGTTGTGCTTGCTGGGAATGTCAGAGCAGGCAGTGCAATCCTTCCTGCCTCAGCAATGAGAACAAACCCTTGTTTGACAATTTGCTGATTCCTGGGTGATCTCTTAGTAAAGATAAACTGGCAACTTGCTCCACTTCCAGTCACTGACATACTTCCACAGATCAAATGAGAATACATGGAAAAATAATGACTCAAAATCAGAGATCAGTGTAGTGTAGAAGGCAAGCCAAATGTCACCTGTGACAAAGTGGACCCCAGGTATTTATAGTGCACCTTCTGGCCAAGTTCCACTGGATGACATTGGCAGGCTGCTGTTTCAAGCCCATGTTCAGTGCCCTGCTCCACATGGGACTGTGAATATTTATTGTGAATTAACATCTTTCTCAGTAATACTTTGACATCACCTATCAGCTCTTATTTCTCATATGTAGCCATTTTTATAAGTGTTAATGAAGGAAAGCTCGCAGTGCCTTTGGAAGTGAAAATAAATATTTTAGACCTGGTTTGCAGCTGGAGTAACCTGAGACAAAGATAACTAAATAATTTAAATTATTGCTCATGTTGACTTATGAACTACTTTGGTCAGGCACTGTTTTTTATTTATTTATGCCCAGAAATAAATTAATAACTAGTTATAACAAATAGTTATAACAAAAATAATCCTAGTTAGTAGAAAGGAGATAAGGAATTCTGAGTGTTTGCTGTATCAAGTCAGTAGAATTAGCCAATTAGACAAAGCTGGCAGAGAGTCCGAAGGAATCTTAACTAGACCCTACTTGTGTATGGGAAGGATCCCACTGCTGGAAGGCCTGGCCGTGCAGCTACAGGACTCAGTGTCAGCAATGCCCTCCCAGAGAGAATCAGCCACAAAATATCAAAGGCTGTTTTTCCTCTCCAAACTCCCTGCCTGTTGTTTTTTCTCCAAACACGAGTCCATCTGCGCCTTCCCAAGCCATGGACGTGCGGTGACATCTGCGTCACTTTGGAAAAAGCATCTGTGTTTGCTCCTGATGGGAAGTGGGAATTGCCAAGAAATAATTGTCAAGACCCTTTGTTGTTTTCCTTTTCATACCTGTTATTTCTGAGCAAAAACCTGACCTGACTCTCCTCTCCTTACCAACGTAAATGGGATTTAAGCTCACAGAGGTTCTTTAGGCATCAGAACAAATACTCTTGATTCCAGAGGATATCTCTGTACTTCATGTGATCACACAGATAACCAGTATCCACACTGGGTTCTCACTGACATTGCTGCACTTCCCATGTGGCAGCAAAGTTCAGAGGGCTGATTTGGCTCCTACTCCCTGTTAGCCACTCAAAGATATTCAGACTGAGGGGCAGTTCTAAGTATTCCCACGAGAGCTCTGGAGAAAGAGACAAGACCGTTTCTGTAAACTGCTGTAGGACACAAGCAGTGAAAATGTTATTTTAGAAAAAGCTGAATCTGGGGTTGTAAGGAAAAATAGTAGCAGCTTTTAAAGCAAAATTACCAAGGTGAAATAACACATTATCATCATTCTGATTTGGTGCTTCCTCTAGGTTCTGACAGAAATACCACTCCAGGTGCAGATCTTCCAGAGAGGGCAAAATGTCATCATCAACAAACTTCTATTCTGCATCACTCAAAACAGGGTAAAATTTGACCCACTGCATAAAGAGTGACTGTGCTTCTCCACTTTAATTAGTTTTACAGTAGTGATTAGAATGGGATGGTGAACAGGACGAACCCAGGCATCACTGCAGCCATTTCTGATCCTGAGCCTGGGATGTTTCTACTGCATGACAGGCACGGATCTATGCATCATATCCTGTCCTTATCTCAGAAACGTGAAACAATGAGCCATTCCTTGCCATAAAAGACCTGTCTTTCACAATTCTGCCCTGTTTTTTCATCATTATGATTAAATTACTTCAAGGCAGCTAGTAAGTACAAAACATTCTGGTTTAACTCTGTAAAAGATGTAGCATTTCTCCTCAGGAAAACCAAGCCACGCAATGACAACACTGTTCATTAGAAACACAAGATCTGCCATGCGGTGCAATTCCTCACTTGTCCCTTCTGTGGCAGGAGAACCATTATTTTGATAACTGGGATGATAAATTCTGGAAATAAATTAAAATCTTTTATCCAAACCTTTCAGATGTATTCTTCAAAAATCACCAACAGTTCTTCATTAATTTTCCTTCCTCTTTGGAGATTGCATTTGGAAGTTGCAGCTCATTCTTAACTAATAAAAGTTCACTTACACACAAGGGAACTGTAGCACGAAATGTTAAAAATGATGAGAACAAAAAAGCAAACAAAATTTAAATATTTCAGCTTCTCAAGACCAAATTATCTTTTCAGCCACACACCGAAAATCTGCTTTACATTCCCCAAGGTAAGAACTCCTGGCTCAATTACCAGAAATACAGACTTAGAGGAATAGAGTACAATTTCATAAATATTAGTGCTTATCTGCAGAAACTTCCAGATCAGTAAGGAAAGCCATGGCTTTATCCATCAAATTCAAATCTGCAAAACCTTGGGTAGTCGTGGCATTATGTAGAGCTGGAGCTAATCTAAGACAGCTATCTGGCTGAAAGAAACTGTCTTCCTACAGGAGCACCTTTGATGTTCACAAGACCTCTGTCTTAAAATCACATTCCCAAAGTACTAGAAAGTTAGGGGAAGGGATAGATGTCCTCTGAGAGAGTCCTGCCTCTGGGCACTGCCAGCTTTTTCTCCCAGACAGGATTACCCTGTGGGACTCCTGTGAACTTTCTTTGAAGGGCTTCAATTTTTGCTTCAGAATGGCTCAGACTATTCTGAGCTGCAGGTATTTTGAAAACAAAATTAAGTTTCCATACAAGGCTAAAAATACTCCCTGAGCCCTCTCTCACATCAGAGAGCAGGAGCTGGACGTTACCATGCTATCAATACAGTCAGTATATTTTTCAGGAACAAAATACAAACACTGAGTTAGAACACTTAATATAAGTTTCCTAAGTACTTTTGCTTCCTTTCTTGGTCATGGTCATGAGAAAGTGTTTGTTTAAATGGGGAGGAAAATGGATAGATTCCCCAGACTTCCCTCCTTTGCCAGCAAATACAGCGCTCACCATACTTTGCATAACGTGGTGAAAAGGGAAAAATTAGATTCTCTTGTTAAAATACTTGTTGTCCGCCACTAGGTTGTTTTTCCCTTTTCCTATAAATGTACACTTAGGGCCACTCTAGTTTCTACTCACTTCTGTAGGGACTTACGAATAACGGGAAAGGTCTTTGGCCTAAATTCGGTGCTCTCATGGACTGGCATTAACCCCGAGCAGCTTTCCTACCACTCCGACAGCCATGCTGAGGGGGACCAGGGCCATGGCAGTTTTCTGTGGAACTGTCCCCAGGGAAATGGCTCTGGATGTGGAGCTTTAGTCAGCCACAGCAGCTGCATGGTGCTGAGAGGGAGAGGAGGCCGCTCCAGCCTCACACCTCTGCTGGGCTGCTGAGCAGCAATGGGATGGGGAATGAGAGGCTGCAGACCCTGCTGACATGGGACAGTCATTACCACTTTCACCACGGGCAACCTGCAGGGGCCTGAAGGAGCCGGGGCTGTGAACAGGCAGAGACTCACAAGGACAAGGAAATGTAAATCCCTGGGAGCAAGGCCTTGGAAGGCTCTTTGAAGAGTGATCCGTGCAGCCTGCTCTGTGGATAAGGATCTCAGCCCTAGCACATCCAAACTTACATACAGATAAAGCAGAAAGGGCTTATTTCCTTCATTTCTGGGATATGTAACTTTCAAGAAGGAATTTTAATCCAATGTGCATATATCATCTCCTACCAGATGCACAGAGACAGACATTGCAGAGATAAAGACAACAGTACTACCTGTGCATTACCTTCATATCCCTTTCTACTGAATTCCTGCCTCATCCCCGTGTGTCAGCCATCTGTGGGTGATTCTGCCAAAACTCTGGAAGCCAGCTAGGAGCTCCCAGGCACGAGGGAGCACAGCTGGCTGAATGGTGCTGCCTGCCTGCCTGCAGAGCACATGTCGTGCCAGCTGTTTGCCAGCAGGAACGGGAAGGCAGATGCACGAGAGGCTCTCTCAGAGAGCCCATGGCACACTTCAAAAGCATTTTTTGCCTCTCACTCCCCTGCTTTTATGCCCTGCTCATATTGCTTCAGTTACTTCACTTCTTTAATCTGATAAACATTAATAAAAGAGCAAGTTCTCCTCCCAGCACTGATTTTTTTAATCATTTCTTTAGGCAGTGATCTTACAGTCTGCTCCTTTGCCAGGGTCAGGCAGCTCAGATTACACAGCCACCTTCCTGCATTCACACCCAGGGATTTATGGAGAAAGTTTCTATTCTACTCTGTAGCCAGTGAAACTCAACGAGGCCTGCAGCACGACCAGCCTTCTTGTAATGTCCTGTACTGAAGGGAACATTGTTGTTGATTACTCAAATGTTTTTACCTTTAATGGCTCTCTTCAAATTGCTCCATTTCATTGTGTTGAGCTTAGCTCACTGACTAATCTGCTCCACTGAGGAATAAAATATCGGTTGTATTTTTCTCATTTTTGGAAGAAAAACAGGTTGAGTTGAATTGAAATTGCCCTTTTTGTTAACAAGGAAGAATGTAAATATTAAGATAGCTTTTCTCATCATTTTGAAGGCCTTCTCTTCTCTGTTTACAGCTCTTTTTATATGAGCTTTGTGAACATTTGTGTGGGCAAAGCTGGGTTGGCACGAACAGTAGAATTTCAGGCCTGTAACAGAGGTTTGCTATCTCCGAATCAGATTCTTCATTCAATAAAGCACATTTTAGCAGGCTTAGAGTTGCCTTTTAAGGGTCAAGACCTTCATGCAGAGAACAGAAACACCCTGTCCAAAACACAAAGGCCTGGTCCCAAGGACGCAGCACACAGCGAGATGAAAAGGGGAGCACCAAACCAGAACCGGCAGTGAGAGGGGTCAGATAATGATGGCTCTCTGTTCCTGCTGGCTGGTGTTTCTAAGTGCTGTGAAAGAAGAGTTTGCTGAGGGAGATTTGGACAGCACAGCATATTGTGCTGTTGCACTACAGAGTAAGGTATTTTCAGGTGCTGGTGATGATAAGAGCATGAATGAAATGGGATATGATGTGATGTGGTGAGAACATTAGAGATGTCAGCAAAGGACTTTGCTCTCCATCTGGAAGGTGAAGGGTATTTATAGGGTGATGCTCAATATGCAGAGTAACATTTCTCTGATTCCTTCCAAAAAGAAACTAAATTTAGGAGGGCGAGTGAAAGTTAGGTTGGGTGCACACTGTTCTTTGAAGTAGTGGGTAAGACACATTTAGGCTCAACCTTAGCAGAGGAAAGGAAGCAAGAGAGATCAGAATAACTGCAGTTGCATTTTTTTTGTATTTCGAGGCTGACAAGGTTTTAACCAAATCACACTAACACAGCAGGCAGGGAGGAGTCCACACAGGAGACTCCTCGCTGTCTGACCCCTACCTGGGACCTTAGGGAGCTCCAGGTGAAGCTCCAGCAGCAGCAGGATGTAGAGCTGTCTGCTGCCTGGGAACTGTCCCCTCCGGAGATGGCCACTGACACCCTGACTCTGGATCGGGGCATGGGCACTGTGTCTCTTTTCAACAGGGCTCTTATTTTCTTCAGACACTCACATGATTTTGTTATCTTTATGTTTCCACTGGGTTAGTCTCATGATTGATGGTGAATTTGAAGGGTCCTGGAGTTAAAGGAACTGACAGATACTCAAAGACACATAAACAAAACACCCGAAAGATTTCAGTCTTTTTTTCTTTTTTTTTTAAATTAACTTGCAGTAAGAGTTTCAGAAATTATTTTATATTACTATTCATGAGCTATGAGCTACTATTCTATTCAGAAACAGCCAGAATCCTGGGGGAATTAAAAAAAAAAAAATAAAAAAGAAAGAAGCCCTGTTTCAGGATGAGGGAGGCTGTTTCAATCCAAAGCTTTCCTACTCAGACAGTGAAGTGACCACTCTGCCCTAACGCTTTGAGGCACCTGGAATGGACCCCTGAAGCGAGTAAGGGCTGTTAGCAAATGCAAACAGCAGCACTGGGCGTGTTTCAGCTCAGCACTCAGCTGGGCTCTGTCTGAGGGGAAATCTACTCTCTACAGGTTTTATGTCTAGAAGGCACTCGGGAGAACCTGCAGCATTCACTTTCAGTTTTACTGACTCCTTTAGGCACAACTTATATTTATTTTCTTTCTTATTAGTAACTATCAACACTACAATTCCAATTCCTGTTCCTTTTATTTCTACAGGTGTTTCTATAGGTGTCCTTTTGTTTCTATCCTTTTTGTTGTACATTTTCCATCCTAAATAATTCATTCTTTAGCAAGCAGTAGAGTTACAAGATTAATGCCAAAATTGTTTTACCTGGCTATAATAAACTCCATGCCATCAATTACACTGAATATTCGTCCATATAAAATTAACATCTTTCAGCCTCACTCAAAATTTAAAACCATCAAGAAGACTGACTTGTTTTCTGGGTTTTGTTTTTTTTTCCTTTTGCTAGTTTTCCTTCTATACAACTCTGTATTCTCTCACCTCCCCAAAGTAGTTCTAAGCAGTAAACCAAGGTCAGACTTTGACTCTCCCACAGAGATCAAAAAGTTAAAAGTCAGTCACTAAGCACCTAAAAGGAAGAGCTGTGATTTATCTCCTATAAACCAAGAGAAACATTTTGCCCAAGACTTAAATGCTGCAAGGATAGATCAACCCACATCTGAAAGGCAAACAGCAGACTGATAGAAGACAGGAATTTACCAAAAGAACCTTTCTGGTCAATTATCAATAAGGTTTCATTTCCTTTACATTGAAAGAACCTACAGAGGCAAATGTTTCCTGATTCACCCTGGGTTTTCAGGACCTTAAAGTAAGAACAGAGGAAAAGATATGATTTAGGGGGCCTGAAGTAGCTGTTTTTCTGCAAATACAGAATCCAATCTTGCCAATACAAATGTAATCAAGAGTGAGATCTTCTTCACAAAACCACAAGTCAGCTGTCAAAGGCAAAATAGATTTTGGCAATTATAATCAGGTAATTCAATTAATGCAGCATAAATGAATCTGAAGTCTGTATAATTGTCTGTGCTTTTACCTGTTAGTATCACTGTACTGGGAGTGTTTATCATAAGCTCCAGGGGGCACCTGATAATTCTTATTAAACTCAGAAAGTCCCTCTTCTAGACCACTAACAAAGGAAAACAAAATGGCAGCTAAAGGCCATGTACCACACACACCTTTCCATCCCTTTTGCACCTCTGTCACCCAATCCCATGTGGAAAGGAGGAAAACAGCTGGGAATATGTAAAAGTTCAGTGCAGGATGTACTGAGAAGCCAGGCCTGAGCCTGCAAACACTCAGCAGTCCTCAAGGCTGGCCCATGCTGTGTCACTTCTCATTTCCTCAGGGGTGCTCCTATTGTTATCTGAGCCAGGAGAACACCACACAAACTTGTTTCTACATAAACATTTTACCCTGCAAATAAGTAAAATTAAAATAAATTCAATAGCTCCAAATAAAAGTTAAATGGTTTTCCTTGGGAGTTTCCAAAAAGAGACCAGACCTTGCAGCCAGCAAGCAGGAATGTCAGGCACAGCTGGTAGCTCACAAGCAGCTGGAAGGAGTCTTAGGCTCATCAAGAGACTCCTTAAAATTGCTGTTCCGTACTCAGTGATTTAGAGTTCTAAACATTATACTCAAACCAAGTGACTCATTTGATGTAATTTTAGCTATGACAGAAACTTTTTCTATAGCCTAAGTCAAATGACATAAACTTTCCATTTTGTTGTAGTGCAGGACCAGAGACAACTTCTGCTGTCCTCGCTGATCTAGCGGGGGGACACTGATTAACAGAAAACCTTGTGAATGACACGAATGATATTTGGATGCCAAAAAAAATGGGTTGACTTTGTCCTTTGTGTTGGTTCCACAGCAGCACGTGCAGTCCCAGCTATGTTAAATGCTGCGGGGACACGTGGCCATGGACAGCCCCTGCCTCAGAGACCCAACGGGGTGCCACCTGCCAGTGAGGAAATGTAAGTAGCAATTTCAGAAATGGGGCACCAGGTGTGAGAAGGTATCTAGCCACCACAATTCAGACCCAGTAGCTCCTGGAATACTCACTAATTTTCCAGGAAATAGAGCTTCACTTATTCAGGAAGCAGGATGATGCTGACTCCTAGCTCTTTGATGGGGGAGTGTAAAGACGTATTTCACTGATTTGCTCTAATAGTTTTCTTCTTTTATTTATCAGACAGAAACTAGTTAGCAAGTATCAAAAGGTTTTGAAAGCTCCAGGTGCTTACAGCAGCCAAAGCTTTAAAAAAAAGAGATGAGGCAGCCTGAACAGTCACCATGGGGATCACCTCTCCATCTGATTGCTGCTGATTTGGGATCAGTAATGGTACATTGGGAACACCCTCATTCAGCCTCCCTTGGCTGAGCAAACATCTGTACCACAGATGTCCTGAGGGACAGGCATGAAAACTGAAGGAGAAAATGGAAAGATGCAAAGGATGCCATACCCTCCAAAAAAAAAAAAAAGTCAAATGGGATCCAGCAGTAGACACACACTCGGGTTTAACAACCCCTTTTCAGTCTGACTGTTCTCACACATTTTGTCCTTGAATACAATTAAAATGCCAGGCAAGCCCATTATATTCATTTAGCAGTGCTGCAGTCAGCCTTAGCTAAAGCTAATCTCTTACACGTTTTCCTGGCTTGTTCAGAACAGTGAAGATTATAACCTTTAGGTTACATATCAATGTTATACATAAGTAACCTCTCTATTCACCATATTTACTGTTCAGTGTTTTGGTTGATCTCTCACAATCGCAGATTAACGCTTTACTTCATTACCAGAACATGCCTGTGCATTCCTAAAGTGCCCCCAAAGCAAGCTTTATGCTCACTGTGTAATACTTCAGTAATATATTCTGAGTTTACTTGTAAGCTCCTCATTAGGCTGTGCACAGACCTCCATTCCCCCCCTCCACTTTCATAAATTGAAAAAAATATGAATATTTGATGACATACCACCCAAGCAAGAGATATATGCGTGGTACAGCTTCCAGTACACAGAAGTCCTGACTCCAGTCACGACCTCTGAAAAGCAGAGAGATGATTTTCATTCATAATTATTTTTCCAGAGCCAGTGCTGCATAAGGAATGCCAGTGATGCTTGTTCTCAGGAGTAAATCAGGTCACAGTTTTACTGAAGAATGGTCCCTCCTAATGGGTCAAAAAGAGTTAATAGCACAAGCTGGCTCAAAGGAGCAGCTCATCTTTCAAAAATGTCTTCCCCATAGATCGGTAGGAAATGTTCAACAGTTTAATTATTTTGGGGTCTGGAGAAGATCAAATCCTTTGTTACTCTAAATATTTCATAGTGATAGTAACAGTGCTAGAAAGGTTAACCAGCTCTGCGCCACTAAAATGTTCACTGCTGAGGTTCCAAAATATCAAGAAGTAAAATAATACCTGTTTAACAAGTAAGCCTCACTAAGATAAAATTAAAAAGAACCAAACCAAGAAAAACATGTCTTGAAATTCCACGTAAGATCCCGAAGACAGAGGAGAAGCAAGCATTGTTCTATTATTTAATAAGGAAATTGCAGATCATTTTGCCTGACATCAACGTCAGGGAAACTGATGGAAAGGCTGGTACAGGAAGAAATCAGTGTACAATTAAAGGATGATAGTACAATTAACGCCAGTCAACACAGAAAATTAGTTTTGTCAGGAAAAACAAAAAACTCTTCCTATTTTCCCATGAGATTATGAATTAGTTTGATAAAGTAAACTCCTGTAAGATTTCTGCAGAGCTCTGGCTCACAACTCTACAGGGTTTTTGACAAAAACCTCAGCAATGTACAATATCAGTCTGGTCAATACTGAATGGACCCAAACGATACTGAATGATCTGAAAAAAAATGAAATTATTACTGGAACCAGCTGCAAATTACAAAAAATTATAGAGATATAAATAATAGGAAGGGCAGGGCCTTAACACAGACCTACTAAGATCACTTAGTGAGGTCTGACCTATATTTTAACAGGGAGAAATCTAAGTTATTCATTAAAAGAACAAAGCAAATCAATCTCCTTTCCAGCACAGAAAATGACTTTGTGAAAAGCAGTTACTGTGAAAAGAAAGAGTACCAGTAGACTCAAGCAGACAACATTTTCAGAGCAAAGTGTAGGCAAAAGTTACTCTGATTGCCCAAGATGGATGAAACCACGACACAGGAGTTGTTGGTGCTACTGCACCTCTTTGTGGCTTCAGAAAGACCGTTACTGGGAAAATGTGATGAAAAAACACCTCCAGAAAAGCAAGGGCTTTATTGAGAGAAACACTACCAGTAATCTGTGATGACACGGAGCCTTCAGAAACTCGGTTTTAGGTTAATGTGTGAGAAGTTTAACAGAGAATTGTGGTGTATGAGTACAGGAATGGGAGAGTAGATAGCTTTCTGATCTATTGGAGAAAAACCATAATAGGTTCCATACATGCTACTGAAGGCAGAGAGATATAGCGGAAAACCAGCAGAAATGTCCATCAGCAAGGAAAACTGTGACCAACGTGTTCAGGGACACGTTGGATTTGAATCCTTACATAAAAACAACAGTCTTTGTAAAACCTTACATTAATGCTGGGTGAGGTTCCTTGGCCTTTTATCAGGAAAAAACACAAGATCATAATAAAAGTATGCATTTCAGGAAAATACAGTTAGGCAGCGGTAAACAGGTGCTCAGGCAACACCTGAGTACGTGGCAAGTATTTAGAAAAGGGAACAGAGAGCACAGTTGGTGACCACAAGTCAACAATCTCAGGCTGTTGCCAAGAAGGCATATCCAAGGGTGACTGTATTAGCAGCAAAAGAGCCTTCAAGGTACCCAAAATATCCCTCTCACTTCATTTAGTGCTGATATGTGTACTTGATCCTACATGGTGAGGCACTGCAGAAATGGTGGAGACAACCTAGGAAATACCAAAAGGGGAAAAAAATGATCAGAGGGCTGGAAAACATGACATTCAAGGAAGAACTGAAAGATGTGGCACTACTTAGCTGGAAGAAAAGAAGGCTGAGAGAGACTTGGTAACAGTTTTGCGACTTATCCTGAGACTTCCAATAGAAATTGGGAAAGGTTAAAATTGGAGCATACTGGTTGGTTGGTGTATCAAACGCTAATATGTTAAACTCAAATGCTAACTGACATTTCTCAGGACACAGAGTATTTCCCAGACCCATGTCCGTGTCTCACAACCAGCTTGGAGAAGGTTAACAATAATTTCACAGGGTGCTTTGATTGACGCAAGTGCTCAATCACATTCCCATCAAAATAGGAGGAAGCTACTGTTTTCCATAGCTTCCTGTAGGACATATGCACTGTTATCCCAGAGGGGAAGGCAGGTTATGCAATGAGTGAATAGCTTTGCATAACTGTGTTTATTTGGGAAGCATTTCCAGCAATTATTCGGAAAGGACTGAGAGAATAAACTGATAAGACATTCTCATCAGTTAGCATTTTCATCACTAAATAACAATTAGGTTTCTAATGAATTGGATTGTGGTTGTTGTTTCACTCTATGCAATTTATATAACAGAAGGAAAATGGAAACTTGCTTTACTAGGATTGGGATTCTTCACTCTGTGTGTTTGTGTGTGTGTAAAAGTGCTGGCTTATAAGGAAAAGGAATACTTTCCCCTACCTTATCATAGTCTGCCCTCACTGGCAATATAGTGCAACCCTTAACTTGATTGAGGAGCCAAAATGGACCAACTGTTTTCCAGATTTAAGGATGGTAGAAAGACAGCCAATTCCCACTTCGTAGCAAAGCTAAATGCTGCTCCAATTCATCTAATGAGTAAGTCAGACAAGTTAACTACAGTGACATCTGAAACCTTATTTTCTTCTCTTTTAAAGGGAAATGATACAGAATGATATAACTTTCAAATAAGTTTAAATAGAGTTCTTTGAGCATAAAATATCACATAAATACTTCTCTGGTTACATATTTCCATATTTGTCCTTACTAATTATCACAGGTTAGCAGCGTTTCTAATTTATATGCCTTGGGCACACAAAAAAAAATTCCACTTTCTTATCTCCTTACACAATAGTATTTGTGCAACATCAAATGGAAGGTTTCAGCTGAAAAGCTTTTCCATCAGCCAGTCCTGCTGCAGCATGGCCTACTGATGGGAAAGCATCCTGGCTTTGACACTTGAGCTCTCAAGCAGCTTCTAAACTTGGACTGGACATTTTAATTTGTATGTCAACCCCTTTTCGGGTTTTCAGCTGCTCTACACCAGTTCTGTCCTCTGAGTTCTGGAAACAAACTGTAAAGCTGGGCGAGAGCTAAGATACACGGAGCTTTCGCAGAGCACTTTGGAAGCCAAAATTACAGAAGACTTTTTCCACTTTTACCATTCATTCTTTGTTATGCTTGGCCTTCGTCCCCTCCTGTCACCTTAAAATTGAAAACAGCATGTTCATTATTATTCATGGAAATTCATCGGGTACGAAGAAAGTATCCCTCCCCCCCCCAAGCTGTTCCATTTTTATTTCTTTTGGGAAAGACTATGCTATTCTTTGCTTGGGTAGCAATCCTTTGAACTGCTGCTTTGCCACTGAGTCATTTGCATTGGCTTTACTGATCCTTATCTGTTGGCAAACAACAGCCCAGCACCCACAGATCCCAGTGCCTCATGGTATGAGGTACAGGGATGCTATACCTGTCTCAGCCAGACTGGTATTTAATATTTTATGTTTACAGTGCTCAGCAAAACCTCTGTTCTTGACTGCACCTTACTGGATGTTACTACAGTATAAATGCTTATTTCTATTAGTGCTACTCCTAATTACATGAAATGAGATGCTATGTATTGCAGCTGACATAATTTCATTGACCATTACCTTGTTATTCTCCTATGAGACAGAGAGAAAATCCTATCTTAGTTTTTAAATACCAGTAATTAAATTATATATTCGTATTTGTCCTTTGGTAAACAAACTCCTTCTGCCTCTTGACAGAAAAGATATTTCCATGTGTTTCGTCCCCCTTATTTTTTCTGTCTAGATCACCTCTGATGATTCTGTAATTGCTTTTTGGGATGGGATGAGCAGTACTATGATCAATATTCCCTATGAGACCATTCAGGGAACGGCATTTCAGGCATTTATAAAATCTGCAATATATAATTGTATGTTTCACATTGCTATTATACTGTAGCATTCTAACATAGTGTTATTTTCCAAAAGATTTGCCTAGCTTAGGGGCTTTTATCTCCTCAAAACATTTCCCCCCAAAATGAAACAGGTGAGTCACAAGACAGGTTTATTTTCTCTTTTTTCTAACATACTACTCTTTCCAGGTTTTGACATTAAACATCTGCTTCATTTATTGCTATATTGTCTGTTTATGCAGTTTGCTTGGTATTTCTGTATTTCCCTGCTGAAAGATTTGTCTTTGCCTTGAGTAGCAGCTTGACTCATGCAGCATGTAACATAATAGGGAAAGCCTATGCTTTCCCTTCACATTTTCTTTGTGGTCACTGTGCACATTATTTGTCCTGCGATTCTCTTTAGAACTGAGAAACATTCACATAAAACTTCCCTTTCTGTGTGCCTCATATCTCACACAAACTCTTACAGCCCAAAGACACACATGTCCAAATGAGTGCTATGCACAGATGTGACATAAAGACACAGAAGATAAAACTTTTTCCCTGAGCTCATGGACAGGCTCTTAATCCCTTTGCTGTGAAGTTCCTGTTGATACCCCTTTACAGGCTGCAGAATCTCACCTCTTGTAAGTCAAGTATATATATATATGCCTGAGAGGGGGTTAAGAGCAGCAGAACACATTTTATATGATATGCTATCTTACCTTCAAAAACACTGGATGTGATGACCCAGGAAGCCATAGATGTGCATCCTGCTTTAGGAAAGGTTCTACTGTGAATGCAGAGTACAAATCGTTATAAATGAGTGTACGTGCACACCTTTGAATGGAACTACAATACATGAAAGTGACACTCAGAGTTAACCAAAATTTCAGCCCTAGTTGTCTAATTTTGGAGGAAGTAGGAGCTGTGAGTTGAGCATCTTCAGAGATGGGCTGTGCTAACTAAATGCCTGAAAGGGACCTAACAGCCACGCTGTAGGCACGAAGGATTGAACGGCCAGGGCTTTAGCACTCACACCCAGGCTGAGGTCCCTCAGAGATCACACCTATTACCACCCAACAGCGAAACACTGCGAGTTTCCCAGCTTTTGGCGGCGGGCGGGGCCGGCTGTGGAGGTGGAGCCGGCCGTGGGGG
>JAWWMP010000132.1:3741395-3802478 GCA_035047865.1 Dendrocincla tyrannina | reverse complement strand
AGGGATGCGCTGAGGTGCGGCGGTCGGGGCTGCCTGGCGGCCGCACACCTGGGAACAGGGAGCGGGGAGCGGGCAGGGAGGGAGGGAGGCAGGGAGGAGGAGGGCCGGGACAGGGGAAGGCAGCGCCGGCAGCCGCGGCAGGAGGCGGCAGAGCGGCGGCGGGAGGGAGCATGGAGCGCTGCGCTGCCCCCCCGCCCCAGCAGGAAGCGGTGGAAGCGTGGCTGGACGATCACGGCGACTTTACCCGCTCTTACTTTGTTAGGAAAGCTACAAGGTAAGACCGGAGCGGAGGCGGATAGAGGCAGTTCCTTTCTTCCCAGCGAAAGAGCTCGCTCTTTCCCGTTTCCCTTTGCTGTCTCCAAAGAAAATAAAAAGAAGCGACTCCCCCCCCACTCCCCTCCCGCCGCCCCCACCCTCGAAAGAGCGAACACGGGGACCCGCGGGCAGCAGCCCCGTTCGGCTGCCACCCTGGGGCACACGCGGCGCTTCCCCGCGGGCTCCAGGCTGCAGCCCCCGGCACCGCTCTGAGCCCTCCTGACTCCGAGGGCTTCTAGTTATTTGGCTTGTGTTCCCCCGGGCTTGAAACAGCCGTAGCCAACTTCGCGGCAGTAGCAAGCAACTCGGTATCTCCCAGCCCTGCGAAGTAGGTAGAAGCCTCAGACAGCATCTGATGTCTTGTGGAGGGTGGGTTATGCCAGTACTTAGTCATCTCAAAACAAAGCGCTGCTCTTCGAGAGCTCCGTCGTTTTGTGGGCTCGTCACCTCTTCTGACATCTGGGCGGCCCCCGGAGGGGCGAGGGCCACGGGTTAAGTGCCGAGGGAGCTGAGGAGCGGTGCACTGGGGAGGGGAGCTCCGCCCGGGGACGGGGCTGCGGGAGGGGAGCGGGACGGCAGCCCCGGGCGGGGCAGGGCAGCGGGGGCTCGGCCCCGGGCTGGGCAGGGCAGCAGGGACACAGCCCCGGGGGCAGAGGCCATCGCTGCCGGCAGAGGGAGGCGCGGTCCCGCCGGCGGTGGCCGCTCCGCGCTCGCCCCTTGCCGGGTGTCGGTCCTTGCGAAGAGCCCGATGCTGAGGACCTGAAGAGCTCGCCGGGGCTTTTCTCTCCCCCGCTTTGGCTTGACATGCTGCCTTTTGGAGATAAGACGAGGTATTTGCTCACCGTTGTCACACACTTCAGCAGCGGGACTTCAAGTTGAATTGGAGTAAATTCGGCTATTTTTAGAAGTGGAGTCAGGTTTCCATTTTGAATATTTTCCGATAAACAGAGCAGTGGGGATGCAGAGCGCGGGCGGCCCGCGGCTCCCACGGTATATCTCGGCGAGAGCTCGGGTTAGTGGGCGCTGTGCTCGGCTCCTCGGACACGCCGTCTCCGCGGGCTCGCTTCGCTCCCCTCCGCACCATCTGCTCTCCGCTGCTGATTTACTGCCTCCCCGAGTCCCTTAGCAGCGATGGATGCGTTCTGAATGAGGGTCTGCTGCTGCTCCTCTCTGCATGGGATGGGGCGGTAAGAGGAGAAATCCCCATTAATAATTGACTCGCAGAGAGCTAGAAAGCTTCAGGGGTCACCTGCTTACTTGTGGCCATCTGTCAGGCGGTCCCCTTCTGCTGCTGCTTCCTTAGGTTCATTCGGCAGGGGAAAAGTAATAAAAATGCCTTTCAAAGTGTCTTTTAAATGTTGATTTTGTTTGTAAAAAAGGCTGTGCGTAGGTGCAGGATGCATAGATGGAAGTAGTTAACCTTGATACTCTCCAGAACACTAGTGCATGGTGTGTCACTGAAGGGCAGCTTGTTTGCCCAGGAAATAGGGTGTTAGCAGCTTTGAGAAGTAGCATTTTATTAGTTCAGCCTGTCACACTTCCTTTGGAAACTGGATGTAGTATTGAACAAATAGGAATGCTAATTAACAGTAACTGCTGTGTCAGATTTGTTTTCCCCATGGACAGGTTTGGTTAATCTTTCTTTTTTTTCTAATGCTGAGGCACAGTTGGGTGGGTCTGAAGTAGGCAGGAGCTGAGAAAATACAATTCAGTCGTGTCTCTGATGGCAATGCCTCTGATTTAGAGAGGGGTTTGCAGAAAAACTGTTGACTTTTGAGTTCTTGGATGGCAACAGTTCCGTGATGTTTTTGAAATGATGGATGCATTGAATTTGTCTCAAGACTCTCTTCTCTGCTGTCTTGCATGGAATGTTTTGGGGGGTTTTTTTGTCCTTACTGTATGAATAGAAAACTATATAATAAGGAATACCTCTTTTATATGTAAGTTTGTATTTGGAGAGACAAATGACAAATGATTGTATGGTGGTTCAATGATGATGACATGTAAAGCTGAGTGGTTTGAAAGACCTGATGTACTTTGCAAAGAGGTATAATGTTCTACGTGGTTCTAATGTTCTAGTGTTACTCGGAGCTTGAAAAGAGAAAGCCCTAAAATTTAGTGCCGTGCTTTGTTTTAGCTGAATCTTTGTAGAGCAGCAAACATTGAACAAAGACTATGCTGTTAATGTTTTCCTACTTAGCATTATATTTACTCCCTCAAGTAAAGCAGTGTTCCTTGAACTACTTTCAACTCTTTTCTAATTATGATTTACTGCTTCTCAGTTTGTTTTACTTCATAATATGCCAGAGTTCTCACAGGTGCTAAAAGCAATAGACCAAGAAGTTAGTTAATTTGGCATCTTGAGGAGCACAGAGGCATATTTGACTTTGCATTGTGAGGCACAATTGCTAAAGGATCGAGGTGGTTTCTGTATCTGTTTCTCAAATATTTTTGCAAATAATAGGAAAAGATCAGCAGCTCAAGCATTTATGACAGTGCAATACGAGCCCCTTCCACTGATAATAAAGAGCTTTGAATTAGAACCTAATATAGCAATTTTATGATAGATATTAAATAATTTAAATATTTTGCTCTGCATTAATTACCACCCATAGCATTTTATACAGTAGTTCTTCTGGTAATTCCCATCAAAACCAGTTTTAATTAGGTGTCTTAATAATTGTAAAATAAATTCAAATTGGGTGGTCTTATGCCTGCATATTTGCTTTGTTGTTTTTTTAATGTATGGGAGTCACACCATCTCATATAGTCATTGAATAGTTGCCTCCTGTTCCAGTTTGCATAGGGCAGTTTGATATTAGTATCTGTTGTCATGGTTTAAATAAGAATTACCCTTTCTGGCAAGGCAGTGCTTTAAAGATGATGCTTCTTTCTATTACAAATTAGTTCATAACAACTGCTGGACTCACTGGGCTCCCCAGGCCGTGTTCTGGATACCTGGGGAGAAGGGCTGCAGGTTGTCTGCTTAACAAGTGTGCACCTGTCTGTGCTTTCCTCTCTCCCCTACAAGGTGTTGTAGAAGATGAGTAGGTCCACATGGCTTACACCTTGTATTCTGACCTGCACTGCCTCGGGCTGGTGGGGTGTGCAGGCAGGCCACAGCACTGCCTCCCTCGAGTCTGTGGTTGCTGCCTTTGTGGGTATTGTCTGATAAAGCTGTGCTGATTGGATTCCACCTGCACAGCGCCAGGCTGCAGTCCTACAGCGTGTAATCCAGGTGGATAGCTTTGAATCATCCCTCTTGGAGCGTGGGAATAAACGGGGTCCCGCGAGTGGGAAGCTCCGGAGTCAGTTATTTAGCACTTTGTGTTGTAGCAGGCAGGTGAGTGGTATGCAGAGGCAGTATCAGTGGCTATTATCTGTTACAGAGCAATCCAAGGGCAGAACAACAAAGGGGCAGTGTGTCACTAACACACTTGGGGGTGACATGGGTTTGGTTCACTCAGGGATACACAGTGCTGGCTAACAAACCTTCCGGCTGGAGACTTTGTTACTGCACACTTAAGGATCAAGAGTTTCTAAATGCCCAGTACCTACTAAATGTAAGCTTTTTTTTTTCCTCCCAGCTCCTCTTGTTATTTTTTCCCCTTACAAAGGATGCCCTGTCATATTCTGGCTTCCCAGAGGCAGAAACCTTTTGAAGTAAAATGATTCTTCTTTTAGATTGTGTCCTGTGTTTCCCCATCCTGTTGCTACAACTATAATTGTTCTAACTAGACTCTGTGAAGGCATAATCTGCAGTCTTTTTTTGTCACATTTATTGCTAAATTCATTATTCTTTTTGTCTTCCTGAGGATTTCTCTTTTTACGTTCTTTTAAAAAACAAACCATGCTCAGACATCGTACTTATTTTAACCCCCTATGGAATACTTCTGTATTTCTGACTTCCTGTTTGTCCTTACTTTTAAAAATATGGGAGGATTCTCTCTTAGAACTCAGGAGAAGGAGCCTGCCAAAGCAGCCAAAGCAAAAATCCTCCTTGTGGTCAGAGGGAGCTGCATTGTTACAGGCAGTTTTTGTCTGGTTTCCTAAATGTATGGCGTGATGGAGACAGATTATTGACCCAAATCCTGTATGCCTTTCACTGGAAATAAGATTATTTTGTTATAAATAAATCTTGGCCTATTAGCAGGGTTGGTAAATATTTGCAAATTAATTAAGGTGGGGTTGTCTTTGGAAAAATAAATGTCCCTAACAGCATGGTACTTCATAGTGCTTCCCTGAGGATTCCAGAAGTCGCATTTACTGGGACACTGGACTGGAATTCAGAGATTGCATTACTTGAACATATCAATTACATTTATTCCTTTGAAAAACCCAAGCAGAATTGTTTGGAGTTTTTTCATCTTGGTGGCTGCTGAACAACCAATCTGTAGGGTGTGCCTGCAGTACTATATTAGTCAGGACATTTGCCTTCTAGTCTCTGTGTCTTTTGAAAATGCTGTTCATTTTGAGCTGGCTATTTGAAGTTGACTCTCATAGATATTATGTGTGACATGCATTATGTCAGTGTTTTGTTTGGTAGTACATGTGTGCTTAATTTTTTGTAACCAAATGAATACTCAGATTTTCAAAGACAGAGCCATCGAAGGTCTTCTGCACCGAAATGTGCTTTGGCCTGTGTTTTGTTTAAAAGAGTATTAAAAGAATAATCCTAAAAACACACAGGTGTGAGCCATATCCATCCCTACCATGACCTCAGTAAATAGACAGTGGGCTTTGAACTGGTATGACTGAAGGACCCCTGGTAGCTTCCCAGGGGAGGCACAGACTCCTGTGCAGATATTACTGATTCTTTGGACCATGGTGTGGAAACCACAGGAAGCAGTGGTGTTAATGCAGGGATCAGAATATTTTCTTCCACTTACTTGGTTTTATTGGATGTTTATTGAGCTTTTCTGAGAAGTAAGTACAGGGAAAAAATTGATTTCTCTGAAATTTGTCTCATGACCTTGATAGTTATCCCACTTACAAATAATGTATCCATATCCTTATGCCTTTCTTGATATCAGCAAAGTATTAAGATCATTCCAAAATATTTTAAACTCCTGACTCAAAAAGCACTCAGGAAGGTAAGGAATGTTACCACATTCATGAAGTTGTAAATGTGATTGAGTATTTTTGGCATTTGTTGTTGGAAATAAAGGTAGGTGTGTGCCGGCGTATTTTGGAAACAATCTCTAAAATAGCAATTACTGTAGACTGAAGAAACTGTCATTTGAGAAACCATAAGAAACCACTTACTAGCATTTACATCTTAAATTCCCAAAAAGCTCTAGACTGAACTCCTACACAGAATCTTTGGTGTGAAGATGAACTAGGCAGCAGGAAATCCTGAGGAGCTACAAGGAGAATGCGATTTACTACGTACAGTTTGCCCCAGGTGATAAATAGACAAATGTGTGTGCATGGTACACCAATTAAAATACAACTGGTAAACCTTAGAGGACAGGTAGAAAATAAGATGGGGTGAACTACTTTAACAGTTAACACCCCTTTTTGCCTTCTTTTGTTTCAGGGTAGCTTTATTATCATATTATAGTCTTTTTGATAAATCCAATAGGCATTGAAATCTCATTTCCTTTTTTTTGCTCTCTAATTGGGAAGACTTTGGAGAACAGGGTCAAATTCCTGGCAGCAGGGAGAGAAAAGTGGGGCTGGGGGCACACATTGTGTCTGCAGGAGACAAGAAAGTTCCATACCTTTCCTTCTTTTCTGAATTGGAGAACTTCACAGACATTCTGTGTTGGGTGCCTGTTGAAGAACCCTCATGCCAGGAGGAAATTCATGTCTTTGTACAAGATTAAGACAAAGACCATAAATAAATAAAGCTAAATAACAATATCAGTCTAAATTTGAAGCTGCAGTGAGACTTTCACAGCATGTAGACACAAGGATAAAATTTGTGATTTATCACTGACGATGTCTTCAGACCCAGTAAGTTCATTCTAGCCTATATTTATGCTTATTTGAGTGCCAGATTAAAGCTGAACTGTGTGGGAATATATGGCTCGGATCAGGAACTACAAGCAAAGGAATTCCAGGCAATACATTCTTGACTTGAACTAATACACCACCACTTATTTTCACTTTCACCATTAAAGCGGAAGCATTTTGCTTCTGCCATGAAAAAATACAATTATTAAAACCACAGTAAAGAAGCGTTTCTCCTCCTTACTGGCAAAGAAACATACATACATTTACATGGAATGCTTTCTCATTTACATGATTTACTTGAAGAAAATGATATAAAAAGGGGCATTAAATACAAAAGGAGCTGTTTATGAAGTGCCGGAAAAGAAGCCCTACTCAAATGGCCCTTGTGGAGGACTCAATGGCTGTAATTTCACATTAGGTCTGGCACTGGAAATACAGCCACAAAATGTTATTTGCTTAGTAAAAGATATATATTTTCCCATTTATTTGTGCATTATGGTGAATCCATCCCAGCACAGAGAGCCATCCTTAAGCCTCTGCACCACTTAAGTCCTACCTAACCCCTGTTCTAGGAATTTAAGAGGAACCAAAGTTGTGCCTGAGACTTGGGTGAGGTCTCCAGACAGGTGTGAACTTAACTGTTGATTCATCTTTCACCAAAATTACTGGTATTGTCCTGTGGCTTTTCACAACAAAATCGTTATGTATGTAATTATTTTTAATATTTTGAGCTTGGAGCAAGAAATAAAGGTCATGTCTTAGAATCTGACCTTCAGTCCCAGAGGATTTATTCTGTGTTCCTTTACAGTGTGACTAGAAAGTCCCTTCTGGGGAGGAAAGCTTTCTTATAAAAAGTTAAGCTTGCAGTTTGCTTGTTAAAGAAAACTTGGAAATAGCCAAGAACAGCCAGTTAGT
Source organism: Dendrocincla tyrannina (assembly GCA_035047865.1). Classification (NCBI taxonomy): domain Eukaryota; kingdom Metazoa; phylum Chordata; class Aves; order Passeriformes; family Dendrocolaptidae; genus Dendrocincla; species Dendrocincla tyrannina. Next base: position 3,795,290 of record JAWWMP010000132.1, on the reverse strand, counting down.
GTTAGTTCTCTGTTTTGAATACTTTTGTTACAGACAATAAAGCAACCTCTGCCTCCTATTTTAAAAAACGAGCATTCAGATAAGATTTAAATTTCATGGTTCTAAAAAGTTATTTCAGTCTTTTATGAGCATGGTTTGAATCAAGAGTTAGAGTTCTTAATTTAGATCTGTATTCAAACAGAAATCATTCATGCCACTTGAAATGTTTAAAGTTAAATGTATGCTAATATATTTGACTGAGTTGTGCTAAATAATTGGCACTCACTTTAAGGCATACTTCGTCTTGAAAAACTGCTTGCCTGCCACTCTGAGAAATTCCATCCCCACTAACCGTAATTGGAAATAATTTAAGTTAAAACAGCTATTGTTTTTGTCAGTTTACTCTTTTAGTCAGTTTGAAAACTTTTTTTATAGTCAGTTTACTGTTGCCTTATAATTTACTGTTGTAAATGATATAGTTGATTTAATTTTTGCCATGACCAGAAAGGTGACAAAACCACTTAGAATGTGATTGTGAAATGGAAAGTGCTAGAAAGAAAGTGGGAAGGCAAGTATACTATCCTAGTAGCTTTGAATTTCAAACTCTTCTCTTAAAACTGAATAGTTTTTGAGTTGTTGCTAATGGTTTAAATGATTTCTGTGTTTAGATTATGCTAAGATACAGGAGAGAAATTTGAAGACATCTAGTGGCTATATTAAGGAAGGCAATGGAGAGAATAGTTATGAAGCTTAGCTTGAAATACAGTTGATTTCAACGCTAGCACGATTAGGGCACAGGAATTGGGATACTTGAAAGCTGGCATTTTCTAGTAGGCAAGTTTGGAATCCCTCTCCTGAAGTGTGTTACCAGTAACTGCTGGTTTGAATGAAAAATTAGCAAAACAGGCCACACAACTACTGAAACATTAAACATGGTATATATGAAAGATTTATGAGAGACAGAGAAAATGAGGAATTACTGGTTGTTTCACTGAAAACTACTTAGCACTGTTCTGGTACGGTACTGTGATTATTATGCATTCTTTGTGCAAGATCAGTAAGATGCAGTTTACTGTCATTGTTGCATCTTGGTATTACTTTTCCACTCTGTTTTTTGCATATTTTGTCAAAGATACCAAACAGTTGCTGAATTGGTACCATCTTACATATGCAGTGTGGTTATATATGGGAGAAAGACAATCATAATCTGGCTGTTAATATTTAAACATCTTGACTGGGTTGGGGTTTTTCATGAGAAGTCTGCTGTGTATTTTGAAGATAATCACAAATGAAGCAAAGACAGGTACAGTAAATTATTTAATATTCCCAGTGTATGAATAGAATAGTGATTGGTGTTGTGTCAGCATGGTTTGATGCAGAGGCACAGGGAATACAGCAAGGTTCTCCTCAGGTCTGAGACCCGAGGGTGTCTTCAGCTCCACTCGTGCCTTCCCGCACGACCTGCCTCAAGCCACGTCCTGTCCTTGTGCCTGTGTTTTCTTACCCAGTGATTGTCTATTTTTGTTGCCTATTCATATTGAAAACTTCTTGCTTTGTAGGACTTTCTACAGAGCATTTAACCGATCGGGGCCAAAGAATTGCTCTGAAGTCCCTGAGTCCTCATGTACTGCTCATAATGTGTATTTGTATATAAGTGATGGTAGAAGTGAGGATCACACAATCTTTTTTTTCTTTTTTCCTTCAAATGTTCTATCTGCCACTGTATTTTCATCCCCTTCTCATCCCTCTCTCTTCAAAATGCCTTTCCAATTTTATCACCTGCTGATGCAGTCACCAGCCAAATTCAGCAGTCACTATTATCCTGTGTTTTACAGAGGAAAGGTTGCCTTTGGCTGATAGGAATGACTGAAAAATGGTTACTTCATATTTCAGTATTCCTGTTTATGGCCTCTGGGATAAATTACAGCTTTCTGGAGTGAAGGCTCATATTGCATCCAGCTCAGGAGTGGGTGCTTAACTCCTCAGCATGCAGTGATTGCATGCTGGGATAGGGACACTGCATTGGTTTTAACTGTCTGCAGGGATCACTGTGGGTCAGTATCTGCTCCTGCAACTTGTGAACTGCAGCGAGGCTCTTGTCCTTGCAGTCAGCTCTTGACAATGCCAATGCCTACTGAAGACTATGAATAGTCAAGTCACAAGAGTTTGTTTCTTCCTGAAGTCCTTTCAAAATGACATCTTAATCCAGCATAGCGCTTGTTACTAATTTCCAGTTCCCTCACTTGTGGCTCAGTATGTGTCTGGTATCAGATGTCTGGTGAGCTAACTCTGTGCTCTGAGAGTACTTGTGTTAGTCATAATACTCCTCTTGTCAGGCATTGTTAAATAGGCTTGAGTGTCAACAAGCAAATGCATGTCAAGGCTTTGTCTGATGGATTTTAAATAGAGTTAGAATACGTCAGCTAATGAGAAATGCTAGTTCTTCCACCCCTGTGTGTAACTGGGTGAGTAAAAGGAGCTAAATAGTTTCCTTGTTAGAAGAGGCATTCAGTAAAGGTCAGTAACACTGTTCTTTTTCCAGTGAATTTGAATGGCTTTCCTGTTGCCCAACTAAAAATGCTTAAAAGGTTTGAATTGAAAATCATGCTTTAAACAGTTTAGTTAAGGATTTGTTGTTAACTTAAAGAGCTTTGTGAGAACCATGCACTGTGTTGGCAAGTTACTGAACCACCATCTAGGAGACATTAAAGGACATGTTACTTATAATCATGCAGCTCCACATACAGTTCTGCTCAATGTTGAAGTGCAGATACCCAACAAGTAGTCAGTCCTTGTTAAATGTAATTCCTTCCGTGTGAAAGGTTTTACAGTTATGGTCCACATCCCTCAATAACCTCCACAAGACAGAGAAATGAATGCTTATTTTACATAGTAAAAAGAAGGGAAAACCTGAGGAATTTCATGGCCACAGCTTGAGAACAGATATTAGAATTCAGAGTACATTGTTCTTACTGATTGCTATTGCTACACCATTAAGGCCAGGCGACGTCATTATACAGCACTCCAGAATAAATAAAATGACAGGTTTCAACTGAGATAAATCAGATTTCTGCTTTAGCTTTTGCTTTGCCCACAAAGGGTACCAGACTCCTTCTCTGCCTTGCATCTCATATCAACACGTCCACGTATGTAAATTCAGTGCAAAGCAGAAGTAGGTGAAATGATGGCATTTTACATTCCCAGTGAATCAGATCTCTGCAAATCACTGTCACCCAACAGCAGTGCAGTTGTGAATCTAGGTCAAAAACTACTGATTATTCTGGACCTACCTTTCTGTGTCTCAGGTTTAAATGCACCCACCTGGTGTTTTCAGGTTCTTTTCTGCAGCCTTAGTGCTGGATGATAATTTTGTTTAGAAAAAGCTAAAATTTCCAGGAAACTTCTTTTTTTAAGGAGATCAAAGTAAATATAACACGATGACAGGAGTTACCATCACTAATTTTAGAGGTTGTGCTGCATTTACTTGGAAATTTTTTTGCATCTTAAGCTTTTTATTTTCCTTAAGGATATTTTCAGTCCCTTTCATCACAAATTTGTATTCTTTCTCATTCAGTTTAATAGATGAAAATGCCAAGTGTTACCAAATGCTAGCTTCTTATTTCGACTCACTGAAGCAGCTTTTGCAAATGGAACACTGTCCTATGCAAATCATGTTATGCATTTCAGTAATATGTGGTCACGGCTCCCATTTATCCTGTTTAAGTGCTGTAAAGTAATATTATTAAAGTTCTAATAATACATTGTTCTTTATGCTGCTTCACTGCATAAAAGAAGCATTTGGTTGAGGTAAGTCCACAAAAAAATAGGTATCAGTGCTTTAATAAAGAAGAACCATTGGTAGTTTTCAATAATTGAATTTTTTATAGCATGTTTGTCTGCTGTTGAGGTCTCCAAATGATAATTTGATTGCAAAATCTGGAGAAAACTTTCAAACCTCCCTAAGAGAAGACAAATAAGTGTAACTGATCAGCGGGCTACTAACCTGACTCATTTCCATGGCTTCATTCAGCTCCACTCTCAAAATTCCTGTGGTCTGCTGAGCAAATAAAAAATATCCCAAATTTAAAACATGACCACCATGAAAGGCTTCCAAAAGATCAGACTTGTAATAGGATTTTTGCTGTTCACAGGCCTGTATGTTATGTAATACAGAAAATTAAAAATATCATTACTTCTGAGAGTAGGGCATGTGCTGTGAGGAATCCTTGACACTGAGCAAAGGAAATAAAAAGCCCTGCATTTAAAAAACCAACCAAAACAAACAAACCAACCCAGTTTTGGACAAGAAAACATTACAGTGATAAGAAAAAGTATCCTCCTGTTATTGATGGTATTGTGTGCTTATAGATAATTCAGGATATGCTGTATTTAGTGAGGACATTATTAGGGCTGGCTTCCTAGTGCTAAGTTAATTAGAGAAATACAGTTAAATGCTAGAGATGCATGACATTTTTTAATCAGTGAAGAACTCTTAAAAAACATAATTTGAGGGTTGTTCAGTATTTTGGGCTGAGTTAGACAATGAGTTTCATCTGCAAGGAAGGGAAATAGGAGAGGTGCTTGAAAACAGTCTGCCCTGTCATTATTTTGAAGGGGGCTGAATTAGAAACATTCATGTTATGACAGTTTTTAAGCAAAATTTTATGCTTTGGGTCAAACCATCACTTTTCATTAAGTCAGAGGGCAGGGGAAGTTAACTTAAAGAGTATATTGGTGACATAAAAATAGGAAGGGCTGCAGATGATTTGACAGAGAGAATTAAAGTCCAAAATTATCTCTTTAGAGGTTAGTAATGGTCTAAAAACCAGAATTAAAGCAGAAAGTTTTGTCTTCATATGAATTTATATACATCTTATTTAGAAATCCAAATCTTAGGAATGGGAAGGACCAGACCCTTTCAAGCACAAAATTATGGTGTGAACCTGTGATCTGTATTCTGAAAGCCACAGCATCAGTGGTCTCCTTCTGCCCTTCTCAGGTATTTTTTTGGGCAGAAACAGCTTCTTTTTTCTGGGACATGAAACAATACTGCTTAATCTGGGCTAAGTGCTGCATAGAATTGGAGAGTAGTATCGATACAGAGGAGCCTAAAGGTGCATCAATGTCCTTGGTGTGAAAAGGTTTGGTGTTTTCCTCTTTTCAGGACCAGCTTCCAGTGTGTGTTAGTTCCCGAGGATTTTCACTTCACATCAGTCACTGTATCTTTATTGTTGCTTTACAGAGAAATGGTTAATGCATGGTTTGCTGAGAGAGTTCACACCATCCCAGTCTGCAAGGAGGGAGCCAAGTCCCAGAGTGAACCCTGTGCTTGCCACCAGCCTGCCTGTGCCGAGACCACCAACTCCGCGACACCAGCGAGGAAAATCTCTGCTTCTGAATTCGACAGACCCCTAAGGCCTATTTTTGTCAAGGACTCGGGAGGAGCAGTGAGCTTCCTCTCAGGCTCTGAAAAGAAGGAACAGATGCCTCTGCAATCTCCAAGGCTTGAGACCAGTGCTGGGGATCAGTGCTCGAGGCTGTTGGAACTCGTGAAGGATATTTCCAGTCACTTAGATGTCACAGCGCTTTGCCATAAGATCTTCCTGCATATCCACGAGCTGATAGCGGCGGACCGCTACTCCCTGTTCCTGGTCTGCGAGGACAGCTCCAATGAGAAGTTCCTCGTGAGCAGGCTGTTTGACGTGGCAGAAGGCTCCACCCTGGAAGAGGCTTCCAACAACTGCATCCGCCTGGAGTGGAACAAGGGCATTGTGGGCCACGTGGCAGCTATAGGCCAGCCTCTGAACATCAAGAATGCCTACGAGGTGAGCCCAGCAAACTTCTCTTGAGCAGTTCTCGAAAAAAGAAGAAGCCACATGAAATGTTTCAGCTGTTGAAATGTTGCCACTTCAGTACCTGTATTTGGACCTGTGGTGACTTACACTGGTCAAGATGCAAACCCCAGAGCATGGTTTTGGTTATGATTCAGGTAGTGTAGATACACGTGTATACAGAAACATGTAGCTATGGCTAAAAGAAACAAGAGTTTCATAACAATATTGAGGTGAAAAAAGGAAATGAGCAATCTCTGATAAAAGCAAACCCACTGACCACATTCGTGGAACTTTGTTCCTCTGTGGTCATGTGTCTTTCAGTATATTTCTGTAACCTCTTCCTGATGATAAAAGCTCCACTAGAGCTGGCTAGTCCATGTACTTATTATAATGATGGTCTAGGCTCATAAAAAGGCTTATCCTAGAGTTTGCTTTTTGGTTTTGGGTTTTATTTTTGCTAATGGCTTTTGTTCTAACACACTGAGAATAACAACTTCATATAATTATTGCTCTACTAATGGAACCTTTGTTATCCTGGGTAACAGTTAAGTCAAATATTCTCCTTTTCTTAATCTCTAAGCTGAGGAAGAGGAAGAAGTGATCTTTAGGCAAGCATTCTAGTAACTGTATTTTTTCTTGTCTCAGGATCCGAGATTCAATGCAGAAGTTGACCAGATCACAGGGTATAAGACTCAGAGCATTCTCTGCATGCCAATAAAGAACCACAGGGAAGAGGTAAGTTGCACCAGTAGGATCACTTCATGTAATACTGTTTCCAGCCACGCTGATGCTTTAAACGTCTCTTAGCTGGCAGTCATCTTCCACTCTAAAACCATCTCTTTTTTAAAAAAAGACTGTTCATGCTTGTTTGGGCTTTAATTTTGTCTTATCTAGTTCAGCAATGTAAGCCAAAGGGAAGTGTCAGGAGGCGATTAATCCCAGATGCAGCAGTAGAATATATGTATTTAACTCTAGAAGTGCTGGTCCTGCGTCCTGTACCCAGTATCTGTCAGCATTACAGTTCTCTGTACACTCACTGGTCTCTCTCAGGGCACACTCAGACTGCAATTGAGAGGTAATGTAAGTAAGGTGCATTTGGGTTTTCTTTGATGCTGACTGTAGTAGCCTTCAGCCACATCACCACTTCTTGGGATACTCACACAGGGTAAGGCTCTCTGTAGTGGTCAGGGCTTTGAGATGGAGATTTTCTCTCCTGCAATTCATTTATTTTTCAGAGCTTTTGGAGTTTGCTTCCAGAAAGCTCAAACTCCCAAAAAGAAAGGCTGGCTGCAGGATTGGTTTGAAAACATCATACCACCTTCTTCTTGCTCTTCCATCTTTCACTCCTCTTATGGAGGTTTTCCACCTTGTCTCTTACTGCACTGAACCTTCCTTTCTTTAAACAAATTGATTAAACTCCTCGTTTAACTTGTTTATTGAATCTCACTGCAGCTGATCCAGATGATCAGCCAGTATTTCCTTTCTTCACATACTACTAATTTTGGCTTACTTTTTTTCAGTTCTTGATCCTTTCCTACTCTTGCTTCAAAGTCTTCCCCTTCCTAACTAGCAGCAGCCACTGTAGATGAGCCAAGCAGATGTGGTGTGAAGGGCTGTCAGGGACCAGTGGACCATGTCAGGCTGATCCAAGGCTTTAAATTTCACCCCAGCCATCCTGTTTTCCTCTTGCTGAATGGAGAGAAAGGTGCTGTGCTCCAGGTAGATGGAGTCTTGCTGGCTGGGGGTGTGAAGTGCCCACTTCTGCCCAGACCCTGAGGGTGGCTGGGGGAAGGAACAAGGATTGCAGTCTGTGTATCCAGTGTGCCATGACTTAGGGGCTGAATAAACCTGCAATGGGCCGTGTCTTGGGCCAGCTTTCTACTCCTAAGTGCATCAGCAAGGGGAAATGGGGCAGGAATTTGTTTATTTTGAAAAGTTCAGCCAACCTGAAGTTTGAGGAGAGTGTTACACTCCATATGCAATAATTTGAAGGTGCTAAACTAGAAGATTTCTTATAGGAAAGGATTGCAACTTTAGTTTTTTTCTGACTTTTACAGTCTCTACCAGAAAGTTTTTCTCCTTTTCACCATAACAAATGACTAACGTGTTTCTGGAGAGGTGTTGGAGTCAATGAATCAGTCCTTAATTTTCCATTTGCATTCTGCTGCTTTTCCTGTTTAAAAATCCCCCAAACAACAAAACCAGAATACTGACTCCTCCCTGTTTAAAAATAAATAAATAAAATCTAAAAATCCCCAAAGCCCCTCTAGTAATATGGGGGGTAGTGAATGCTGCCTTAGCCCAGATGTCAGCAGCCACAGTCAAAAGACCATTCTGGAAGTCATCCAAAAATAAGCACTGAGAAAGACAAGCAACTGGGGCTTTCTGTTTGTTTGTTTAGTATTAGTACTATTTTTTTAAAACAAAAGAGTCAGTAATTGAGAGGAAGAAAATCTCATGCTGATTATAAAATCCTCTGGGCCTGCTGAAGTATGGAGATTTTTCCAGTAGATGTTTTTCACGTTTTCCTATATTTCCATGAGGCATGTGAGAAACCAAAGTCTCATTTAAAAATAACAGCTCGTAAGAAATTCCATAGATGAAAAGAAAACAGTTTGATTCACAAAGAGTTCATGAAAAGGACCCAGGAGCTAATAACAATGAGAAAAAGCAAAAAAGCAGTGCAGGAGGAGGAGTTTAGCTTTGCAGAATGGAATTATGTCCACTTAATACTAGAAGAACTTTCCTTAATCCCCTGCTCAACCTATTCTTGCTGACAGACATGTCACAGAAACGTTGCATTTCAGATGCACAAAATTCTGCTGGTTATGTCCTTTGAGATGAGGTTTTCTCTTCTGGTGAGTCTTCTGTAAGAGCAGAGAACTGCATAGAGTTACCCAGACATAGTAGGTAAGACATGCTACCTGGATCACTGATGCGTATCAGAGAACACAGCAAAGCCTTCAGCACTAAATTTGTATCCTCAGGAGCACAAAAGCAAGCCACGAAAAGTTGGTATTAGCCAGTCTGCGCCCCGGAGTTCCGATGGTTATTGATTTTCCCAGAGGAAGCTGGGGCTGCTGGCCTCAGAATTTAGCTGGAGCTGGTCATTTGAACCACTTGATTGCTACAGTGCTTGTTCAGAGATCAGGGCCTTACCACTACTGGCAGAAGACCCAAGTCTGTGGCAGTTCAGCATCGTGTCTCTCAAAAAGCAGCTTTTCATTCCCGGTGTGTCCTTAAGCCTTTAATGCCTCAGAAGCTCTAAATGGTCCTGATTTGCCTTCTCGGGCTCCTGGGAAGTCAGTAAATGCAGTGGCACGTTCTTCTGTTTTCCTTTGGTCTTGGATTCAGAGACCCAGGGTTGCAGAAGTTGTGGCAAATAACTATCACCTCGAATGTCTGCATCTGGTTTTGCAGACACTTGTGCACAAACAGTCATTTTGACAGAACTGAACAGGGAATAGAAGCCCTTATTCCGTTCCTTGCCTTAATCCAACTTGTGGAGTTATGCAGGGCTGATACAGGCTCAGCACAGCCTGTCTGTTGAATGGATGGTCTCTGAGGCACAGAGCCATCACAGCTGCCATAGAACATCTGCAGGAATGACACCATTTGCATTCAGCTCTGCAGAACAATTTGGTTTATACTCAATTTCAGTTTAATTACTATTAAAATCTGTAGGATTTTCTTTTAACTGAATGAACTGAGACCTCTCTCCCGGGCTCTTAAGTAAGATCACACTTCCTAGTAATTGGCTAGGGCAATGCTTTTTTCTGGCATTTAGTTCATTGTTTACCTTGCCCTGTTTGCTACTATTTCCAACAGCCTTTGAAACTATCCTCTTGAATTTTCTTGTGTAAAAGGTGACCAGGCGTGTTCCTGTTAGCCAGCAAAGTTATTTTCTCCCTCAGTGAACATTTCAGATATCACAGTCACTGCAGTATAGAGGAGCTCTAGCCAAGCTGACTTCAAAGAAAGTTCCAGTAGCAGTCTTGCTGCAGGATTATGGAGATGAGTAATTTGCTTCTTGGGTGGATTTTCAGCTTATGCTGAAACACGTGTTATATTCACTAGACTGCTGGAAATCATACAGGCTGCTGCTGGCATGAATGATAGAAGAGGATGTGACATTTTTGTTTATTAAAAATGGAAGTCTGTAAATACAGTTCTGTCCCTGCAGGGTAATATTATAAGCCTGAATCAAAGCTCCACAAGACCAGGAGAGCAAAGTAAGGTTAACACCACTTGGTCTGCTCCTGAAGTGGGTATGTTCTCTTACTGAAAAAGAGATAAAAGTTGAGTTCCCCTCTTTCTGTTACTATTCTTTGGCTTAATGCAATTTTTCTTCAGGTGCCAGCAAAGTAAATCCAAAATACGTCTTCTTATGAAGCAAAATGAATTGTATTTTTGAGTCAGCTGAAGTAAGAACCAACTAAAAAGGGCACAAGCAGCCTTTAGAGCTGCAACAGTTTTCACAGAGTTGGGCCTGTAATCTTAATGTGCAAAAAAACTGCAGCAGGGAACAATCCAGATAAAGTCCAGAGCCCAGCTGTCAGCACTGAAGCCATCAGTCATCACCTGCTAGCAAGTACTCCAGGTAGCCTGCTACTTTTAGAGGCAGGGCTCAGCTGTGGCAAGAAAACAGTAAAAATAAAGTTTGCTGAGAATTAGAAGAAATCTCTTAATGTAATGTGGATCAGGATTTCTTAAATGGGAAAAGTAGTACAGAGAGAGAAGAAAGGTTAGAGGACAAGTAGAGCACTGGAAGATCACCTGTGTTGTCTGCAAGAATGGTTTTTAACCCCTTTATTTCCTATAAGTTTTGTCTTGGATGACCAAGAAATATAGAGGATAATTCTGTAGGAATACAATAATAGTACTAATAATAGTAGGAGAATAGCAAGGAATCAAACACACACATCTTTGCTTTATTGCTACATGACTCAGCTGTTATATTTTTACAGTATTCTCCAAGATTTATCTCGTTTTTAATGTACCTGTTGTCTGAGGAAGTTTCCTGTGTAGCTGAGCTCAAAGTCACCTTTGATTCAGTTTTTCTGCTGGTGCAAACATAACTCCCAGCTGGAGATCACAGGCCAGGCCTATTGTTATTTCTGATTTGTTTGTAGTAACTTTAAAAAATGAGGATTAGGGTTTCATGCTGTGCTTAGTATTCTCTAAAATGCAGGCTGTATGTTCTCCATGGCCTAAAATGTTACTACATGATTTACTTTTGTCCTAATTACATAATTACTTTAGTAACAGGAACAGATCCTCTCGAGTTTCCTACGTCTTCTCCTAATTACCTGGGTGCAGGCAAGACTCCAATGGCTAAAAAATATCCGTCTGAGGTTCTTCTCATTACTGTCTCTACACCACATTCTACAGAATGTAGAGAAGCACTGAAATTGTACTGCTACAAATGAGGCAACAATTCGGACCAGTTTCATTTTTAAAACTGTTCATTTTGTATGGAAAAAAAAAGTGCACACACTATGAAGTTGTCTGAAAGCTTAGAATGCCACTGAAACAGCAACAAAAAAGCATTTGCACATTTTTTAGTAATTTTTGAACCATGACTTTTTAGCAGGTTTACTTTCCTCATTACTCCTTCCCTCCTCAGTTAAAACCTTTGATTGAAAGATCTTTACAAAGCTCCGGAACTGACCATTGCTCTTGGAACACCTGCCTTTGTTATTGTATCATAAACCTGCAGTGCTGATAAAAGGAGCCTAAATAGTATTTTTTTTCCTATATGAATATGGTCCTTTTACTATTCTCCTATAGCTTTTTTAAGCACCACAGACTTTGCTTTCATGGAGGGGATGTATTTGCACAAGATGAAAAGTACTCACCTTTTGGATGCCTTGAAAAACCTCTGGCCTTATTAAAGTTGTCTTAGCTTATGCTGGAGCAGAGCTGAAATAAAATAGATTAAATTAAATCAATACCCAGAGAAGACAGTGGTGTGAGAAAAGGTGTAACGATTAATCTCTGCACGTGCAGGTTGAAATCAAAGCATATTGACTGGTTAAAGGATTTGCTTTCATTCAGAGTCTGCCGTGGGAGTGCATAAGACATTGTTACTCCAGCAGGGAAGTTCACTGGGTAAGAAACATTTCTCCCTGAAGTAGGTGAGAGGTTGGCTGTGGGAAAAGCTGGGTTGTATGGAAGGGAGCTGACAGTTAAGCTTTATTTCAGACAGACATTTTTGAGCCCACAGTTGGCAGTGATTCATGCTGCAGAACAATGACCTTGCTTGTAACATCAGTATTTTGGGAATGCGAGGCTGGGAGATAGTAAATTGTCTTCTTTTCCATTACAAAACTAAAACCACATGCCTTCCATCAGTTTAGCAGCTACAGATTTAATGATTAATAGTTAACTTTTTAGACATGCACAACACAGGGTTTTCTTCTGCTACTGTTTATCCCAAAAAAAGCAACATGAAAAAACACCTTGCAATGGTTTCAATCTGCTTGGACTCAAACAAAGGAAGTTCTTTGTGGATTTTTCTATCACTTGTAATCAGGCCAAAAAATCTAAAAGAATTTAAAAGGTTTGCATATGCTTCATGTCAGATTAATAACACTTTGCAATGTCCTCAAAAGGAATGGAAACATACAGAATTATATGAGAGGCTAAGGGCTTGAAATCCTATAATCTGGGAAATGTTTCTGCATCAGAGAGAAACATTTATTATGCTAAATTTATTTAATAGTCAAGCAAACAAATACATGTAATGATACTTAATTATCTTCTATAAAAATGCCTAGGAATAGAATCTAATGACAGACTCCTAATGACTCCATTTTGAATACAGGTTGTTGGTGTGGCTCAAGCGATCAATAAGAAATCTGGAATTGGTGGCACTTTCACTGAACAAGATGAAAAGGTACAAAAACTTTATGTCTCTTCTGTTTGCACAGGGGTGTATGTGTTACTAATTTTCATGCTGCTCAGAAATTGGTAAGTTATTAAAAATGAAACGCCTCTGAAAAAGTAAAAAGTCCTGGTAACACTGCAAGTTTCTTTCTTTCTGAGGCCATGAGAAATATGGATGTGAAATACTTTAATTTCTGGATCACCATGCTATCTGTCATTGATCTCTGAAAAACAGGCTTGCTCTACTGAAAGGCATTGCAAAACAGTTTCATAACTTGTAAGAGACATCATTTTTTTATCCATTGGTTCTAACTCTCCTGGCGTGCCCAACAAACATATTTTGAATATTAAAATCTGTGTAGTTATTCTCTTTTTAATACCATTTCCCTTCTCAATAGAATAGAATAGAGCAATTGCAGCAAAAGAAAAAGCTTCAGATAAATGGTGAACAATATAGAAGATAATCAATTGATTCCTAATTGTCACATTGCAGCTGCTTTCCAAAAATCTCCAGACCTTCCATTCAGACTGGTATGGCAAAACCCACGCTCTGCTCGGGCTGAAGATGTTGACTTAACCCTCAGCAATAAAAGAATCAGAATTCACCCTTTCTCTTTGAAAACTTCCCCTTTAAAACAAAATGCAGCCTTGAGTATCTGCAGGATATCAGAATTAATCCCATACCAAGAGAGGAAAAAACTGTGGTTTGCTCTGTTAGCAGAATTTCATTTCCACTTTCCAAGAGGTGGAATTGCCCAAAATGACAGAGGCTGGTTGTGCTCAGTTTTTCTGCATAAAAAAATAAACATTGCTGCAAAATTACTTGATTCCTTTGAGCAGCTTCCTATATCTATCTTATCAGTCCTATTTGTACCAAGATAAACTCTGAAGATCATTAGTTTAAAAAAAGCAGAAGGGATTCTTGAGGAAATAACAAATTAGGAGCAACAGTAAAAAAAATGCGACCACACCCTGAATGTGTGGTTGCCATAAATAGCGAAAATATCAATTAATACTTCGATGTGAAAACAACACATTGCAGTAGCTTCTCTTTGGCTGGAGTTAAGATGGTGGGGACACTATCTCTGTGAGGTGCTGATGCCTGTTTGCCTGCAGGACTTTGCTGCGTACCTGGCGTTCTGTGGGATCGTCCTTCACAACGCGCAGTTGTACGAGACGTCCCTGCTGGAGAACAGGCGCAATCAGGTACGTTAGCATGTCCCACCGGGTCTGAGCTTCCAAGGGGCTCTCAGTGTTGGTTAGTTGGCACAAATTTGGCTCATTTTTCAAACTGCCTCCATGCTTCTTGTGAGGAAAGAAAGGAATATGAGCATGTTTGAGCAGCTAAGTCCTCCAGCAGCAGCTTTGGAACACAGCAGACTGCATCTAAATGATAAATTACAGCAGATAATAAAGTCTGAAGAAATGTAAATGTCACTGGCTTTAGAATGCACACGTGAGCCATAGGGAACTATGAGGTTTCCTAAGGACAAGTAACTGTGCTGCCTGGATTTCTCAGGTTTCATTTGATGACCTATTAATGCCTAAATCTATTCTGCCTCTCTGACCAAAATCATCAGCCAGCCATCTATGCTATTAATTTCTTCCTTCAATCAAAAGTGTCAAACTGGCTATTATTGACAGTTACCCTTGCAGTTTGTGTGAGAGCCAGATTTCATTTTGGTCACACCCGTACATGTTGACTTCCTTGACTCGGGGAAGAGAAGACTCAAAGACAGTAGTAATGGTAATTAGGGCAGAAATCACAGTCAGGCAAAATTTCACAGCAGAGTTTTTCCCCAGGTGCTTCTTGATCTTGCCAGCCTGATCTTTGAAGAGCAGCAGTCTTTGGAAGTAATCCTGAAGAAGATAGCTGCCACTATAATATCCTTCATGCAAGTGCAGAGGTGTACCATCTTCATAGTAGATGAAGACTGTCCTGTAAGTTGTTTTTTCTTTTTGTCCAAAGGCAGAAGTGCTTATTCCCTGGGAGTGGTTTGGGCTTCCCTCCATGCTGACTCAGGAGTATTTCTGACCCATAGTTTGTTCTGTCATCTTTTCATCCCCTGTCTTTAATTTTATGCCATCTGCTCAGGTTGGGTATTGACTTGGGAGGTTTTGGTCTTTTTGTGTAGTCAAAGAATTTCTGTGCTGACAGATAAATGTGGCACAGCTTGTGAAAAATAAAAAACCCTGACATTTCTTCTCAGAGTCAGCAGCAGAGACTCAAGAGACTTCAATGATACTCAGAGCTGTATCAAAAGGTATCTTTGTGGTAGGGTCCTGTATAGATGTGAAATGAAATAATTTCACACTGTCTTTATTACAGAATAGGCCTTGATAGCTGCAACAAGGTTTTCATGAATAATACTATTGTAATTTATAACACCCTTATAGACCTGTGTATTAAAATATCTCTTGGTATTCCAGGATACCTTTTCTAGTGTATTCCACATGGAATCTGAGGAATTAGAAGATTCTGCTGAAAATCTGAAGAGGTAAACCAATGAATTCAGACTTTGGTTCACCCCAGGAGAATGCTGAAGAAACTATGCCTTCAGTATTCTTTTCATCATAACAGACCTCACTTCTACTGGGTCCCGTGTATTGCTGCTCTTTTTACAGAGCAGGTTTTGCCCTGAAATGTGCACAGACAAACTCTCAAAAGGCCCCACTGAGCAGAACAGGAGAGCAGGGCCTGATCTCTTCACTTGGCCAGGTCCAAGTACATAGTTGTATCACAGGGCTGAGCTATGGGAAGGTGCAAAATGGGAGAAGTAAAATTCTAACTTGGTGAGCTGCTCTAAAACTGATCTGTGGGAAATCTGCATAGACAACTGTGGTGTAGAGCAAACACCAGCATTAGCAGATAATAATCCTATTAATGTTTTTAATCAATTCTTTTCATTATCCTTATCTTAGAGATAAGGAAACTGCTTTAAAGAACATGGCTGACCAAATCAAGAATAAAGTCCTAAAATTCCAGTCGTCTTTGAGAAACTATTAAGAAGTTCAACTGGGAGGACAGGAGCAGTAGAAATAGCTGAATTAAAATACCCAGATTAAATAGTTTCCAAATTTAGCCTGAACCTCTGTATTGAAGTTTGAAAATTACTATCTCCATTACCTTTCTCTGCCATCAAAGACAGTTTTTTTCAAATAATGTCAAAGAGACACAGTTGTATATAAAATGCTCTACTATGGATGTTGTGTGCAGAGAGAAAATGGAGATTTCTGTACCCCTTTGATGTTTTTTGGCTATAAACATTTATTATATTAAAATTAATCCTATATATTAGAATAGAAAGAAAATTCCCTCCTTTCAGCCCTGTGAACATTCTTACACCAGGGGGATAACTAAAGTCAAGCCAAATGTCAGAGGAAAGGTCCAAGAGATTGATGGGAATAGGTTTATTGTTAGGGCATATGTCCTCCAAGGCAGGCAAAGGGTCTGAGAGAATTAAACTGCCTTAATTAAATAAACTGTGCCTAAAAGAGTGGAGATGACTGATTCTGTAAAGAGACCTTATGTCCTAATTTGGAATAAACAGTTCTATTTCAGTAACAGAATCTCCGTATGACTGTGTCTTTACTTTTAGAACAAATTTGAAATGAACTTAGAAGCAGAGAACTCCCAAGGGGTACCTGCTGCACTCTCTTTAACTAATAAGTGAATTTCATCCAGTATGATTTTTTAAGTGTCTCAGATTTGTGAATGGAGCTGGTTATCAAAATGTTCTGTTTATTTCAATATAAACCCGGCTGTTCATTCTCTATCCTTCATCTGTGTAAGCTGTGGGGATTTGTTTATCTCTTCAGCTTGGTGTTCAGTGTTAACATTGTTGAGTACCAAAGAAATGATGACATGCATACATCAATCCACTCTGCAGTTGTGTGGTGACAGCTGGATTAGGATACAGGATTTGAACTGAACTCCATCATGTATCTATTAGTCGTATCTATAGATCCTTTTCTGATATGGGAAAGATATTACTCTTACCTGCTTGGCATAGTAAATGACTCATTTTCATGCCAAGCACATAATAATGATGTTGTATCCTCAGGGACTACGACACAAACAAAATCAATTACATGTATGCTCAGTATGTCAAGAATACCATGGAGCCACTCAACATCCCAGACGTCTGCAAAGACAGAAGATTTCCCTGGACAGTAAGTAAAATAAGTTTAGGTTTGCAAAGCAGAATCAGAGAATGTTTTTCTGTTTACCTTTCAAGCCCTTTTTGTTTTCCCCTTATTATTTCTGTCAATGCAATGGCCCCGGTTGGAATAATGAGAACACAAAGGAAGGTGCACAGTCAGTTTTGGGAGGCTCTCAGAAGTTCCTTCCCTTTTATCCTTTCCTTTCCCTTCTTGTTCTGTCATTATAGATGCAAGTTTTTGCTGCTTTGGAAATGGAACAAATTCACTTTTTGGGAGCTTTTGGTTCACACTTCATCAAGTGTGAGCTTGTGGTATTGTTTATGACTGAGCACTGGAGAGTGAGGAGGGAAGGTCACTTGGCAGGGCTCAGATTCCAGTCAGGTTGCCTTCAGAGTTGTCACTAAAAAAACCAAACTTGTAATTCTGTATTTTCCTGTCCCTGCAGAAATTAGAAAGATGTCTGTTCTTTTTACTGTGCTTAAGCCTGTTGGCTAGAGGGGCCCAGGGAGAGGGGAATGAGAGGCAGAGGAGCTTCTATGGTAGTCAGCAGATGGCTTTTTACCAAAATTTGTTCTGACATACACAAAATATACTGTTTAGTATGATTGTTCCATTTTTCTTCCGGAAAAAAGGGGCAGGTCCTGGTGGGGAGCTGTGATGCTTCCCTTTTTCCTGTGCAAGGTTTCATGAGTGTTCTGGAGTGGATTTCTAGGAGGGGTTGAACAACACAGAAAGAGTGCTCAGCACTTTGCAGGGCAGGGCCCAAAGCTCTTAATGCAGGACTGGAAGTACAGACAGAATGTGATGGATATACAGTATAGATCAGTAAAGAAAGAGGTGATTACTTTGAAGACATTTAAAAATAAACCTAATAATTCGAGAGTCATCCAAGCAACTGTTTGTCTGAAACAGGCTGTTCAATAGGGTTATTTTGTGGGGGTTTTTCCTGGAATACACCTTATGGATGTAAAGGAAGCTAATAAAAAAAAAAAAATAATAGTGCTGTTAGAAAGAATTCTGGATAATGTTCAGCACACAGTGACTGCATCTGCACCACTGCACAGGAGACATCTCAAGGCATTGTAGGCTAAAGGTTTTGAAAGCAGATGAACCCTGACACGAGGGAAATCCCAGGTGTTCCTGGTGCCCCAGAAACCCAGTCTTACCTCCTTTTTTTGGAGGACATTCAACAGCATGTTTAGTCACCTCATGAAAATACCTCTGTGCTTTGGTGGCCTGAACTGCCTGAGATGTGGCATGAGGTATTTGTGCAAGAGCTGGGATGCTGCCTGCCTCGGGTTCAGGACTTCCAAGGACAGTGCAGAAGCAAATGCAGAGCTTCAGCTGTCCTGTGTCCTTGTTCTTCCCGGAACCAACAAAGTTAGTGCTGTGGAGACAAAGTTCAAATATCTACAATGCTCCTTAAAGGCATTTAAGCCTGGTTTGGGCTTAGTCTCCTTCCTTTTCATTGATCCTGGGTCAGGCATTTTTATTAAGCACTGTGGTTTTATCTCCAATTCTCTCCTCTTTCACTTTTAGGGAGAGATGCTGATTCTTATCTCCTTTTTTTACAGCTGATTGCACAGGTATTGCAGTTGAGAAAACAATTCTGCTCCAGAGTTATTCCATATAACCCTCTTGATAATGGGCTACTAATAAGTAGTAGTACTTAAGTTTCTGGAGTCGTATAAAGTATGTGGCATGGTGTAATCCTTTAATGCTTTCTTCAAAGAATCACATTTCTTATTGCCACTTGTAAGCATTGCAGTCTTTGTGCACTTGCCTGCCAAGGTGGTATCTACAGTCCTTGCACAGCACCAGAGAGGAGAGCTACAATAGTTAAAAAGAAAACCCCGTGATAACCTTTCGATTGGAAATATTAAGTGTGCTCATTTTTTTGTGTCACATGCAATTAGACATTGGACCAAATGTCCTTCTCAGCAACTGCCTCATTATTCCAGGAGCAGTCAGAGCAGGGCTGTGTCCTTTTCTCACCAGGTATTTGGAGAAGAGGCATTGTCTTTTTGTTCCAGCCTTCAACCCCCCAGATAAATTCAGGCTCCTTCTGCTGGAGCACAAGACAAGATGAAAAGTCTTTGGAAGGGTGCAGAATGCTGACCCAGCTGGCAGCAGTTTTCCTGCCTGTTGTTTGTGTGCAAACTCTGGGTTGCTTTTTTTGAGGAATATGGAAGCAAAGAATAGTTGTAGAGCTACAATTAGCCCCCTAAACCCTAGTCTTTAAAATTGTAACTGTGTTTTTTTGTTTGTTTAACAGAATGACAATGCAGAAAATGTAAGCCAGCACATAAAGAGTTTGCTGTGTACACCGATAAAAAATGGGAAAAAGAATAAAGTCATAGGTAAGTATCTCTACAAAAAATACTGTACATTTCATAGATGTATTTATGTGCTCCACAGTAAAATCCTAGCAACATGGACTCTCCAGCCAGGAGAAAAGATCCTTAATTATCATGTTTTCAATTAATAAGACCACTGCAACCTTGAGTATAAATTGGTTGCCTGGTAAGTTACCAAAGAGTAGAGCGAGTGTCAGCCTGTGCTCCTGGGATCAGTAAGTCCCACAAGCAAACACAAGATAAAACACCCTGATCTCTGGACAGCAGCATGAATCCAACTTCCTCAGCTCTGCAAAATTTGGCAAGTAAATATCAAGGGTTCCAAGAATGTATTTTTAATGGTTTTCAACTAATTTTCTTTGAGAATTACGGCAAAACTGCATAGTCCAATTTATAGTGTAAATATGAGGTCCCTTTTTTCTGAAGACATTTCTTCTTGAAGGCTGAAAGAGAAGCATCATCTTTACGTAATGGAGTTCTCTGACATTTCTTTTGGTATTAGCTTCTTTCCTGAGTTCTTTTATTACTTTATTTAAATATTCTAACCAACCCTGGAAGACCAAGATGAAGGCTGAACTGTTGAGCTTTCAATTAGAGATATTTCACTATGCTGTGAGCTACTGATCTCGTGGATTTTTTTTCTATTGGGATTTTCTATGGAAGTTCAAACCAAAAGTTTCAGTGAAGCCACCCGTTTAGGTGGGTTTTTCAAATCTGAGTAACTCTCATTAGAAAATGTTCTTTGAAGTCTTTTATGGTTTCACAACTGCCTAATATTCAGATATTTAATAGGGCAAGGGCAAGATGCTGTCTTTGCGACAATACCCAGAAGCTCCTTTACCATACTGTACAGCATTATTATTATTATTAATAATAATTATTAATCCAGACTATTATTATAAGTCTGGATCCTTCTTAAAATTGTTTTTAAGATTAGTTATAGCCAAAAGCAGAATTTGGGAAGGTATTGGGGTGGGAAAAACTGTCCACAGCAAAACCAAGAAAATCTTACTGGCAAGAAAGATGAAAAGGAACTTTTTTATTCTCCTGACTTGTGCATTTCTCAGGTATGTGGGGAAAGCTGTACAGAATCCTGTGGGTTTATAACTATGTCCTAGTAAAAGACTTTGAGTTCCTTTATTTGTCATACATGGACCCCTCAGTGCTTTGGGGAAATATATGAAAGAGGGTAAAGAGTCTTAAGTACTACACAGTATATTCACTGCAGTTCTCTGGGTTTTTTTCAGAGACATTTATGTGCATCCAAATGCTGTGTCTTCTGGAATTCATTTGATTTTGTGGCATACTCACTGTAGGGTCTTAATCTTGTGTTCATTACATCAGAGTTGCTATGGGAACAATTATAATGTCATAAACCATGCTAAACGGAGATCTGAAAGTGAGTTTCATGGGATTTTCCTATACAGTTTTATAAATCAGCTCCTTTTTTTCCCAGGGAAAGTTAATCTTGTTCCTTATTTGAATCCTTCTTTGCTGGGATTATATTTCTACTGTTACTCTGTGATCTGCTCTTCTCATTCCATTAAGGTTCAGAATCCTGTTAGCAATATTCAGATAACACAATCCCTGGGATATATTTGCCACTGGCCAGGAAAATATTGCCTTTTATGCTCGAAACTGTTAGTACTCACACTCATGGGACTGAGAACAACATTTGCACTCACTTAAGACAATAATCACCCCCAAAGCAGTGTTGGCCAAAGACAATATGTTCTTATAATGCAGCTGCTTTAGATAATATTCTGCATTTTAGCAGAAATTGCCATCTGCTGGGGAAAAGTAAAGGGAAGTACATGTCTGAAAGTCCCTCTGCCATGGATTTAAGCTGCAGCAAGGTGTGGTAGGAGTTAACTGGCAGGCTTTTCAATGGCCTGTGCACAGACAAGTCCAGAAATGTTTAATATAAAAGAAACAGATGCAGCTATCAACAAGTTTGACTCGAACAAGCTGAATTCAGTGGGATGCTTTTCAAGGAGTTCAGCAGTGTTTGGAGCAGGCTGTAACTCAATCACATCCTCATGGAATTGGTGACTATACTTAAGCTTTGAAACTCAGCTTGGGTATTCTCTGTTTAGTTCATTTACTTAAAAAAAATAAAAATCCAGTACTGACTCAAATAAGGAAGCAAAAACTCTGTGTACCACTGTTCTGACTTTCATAAATGTTCTTCTGGCATGGTTGCAAAAATTTAATTAGCCTCCAAAGGACAAATTGTCTTTAGGGATTAAATCAATCTAGAATACTATTAATAATAAAAGTTAGGAAGAAAACGACCCTAGAATTTCACAGGATAATCAAGTCTTTGAAGCCCTACATTTTTGGTTTATAAATCCTAATAAATACTTTTGAATCTACTAAGTAATATATAATTGTTTGATATATGTTTTAGCATTTATTCCATCATACATTGAAATTAGTCCTTAAAAAACTCCAGGGGATACCTGTACAGCACACTTGTGTGTCCTTTTACGCATCCTGGCGGCTTATACTGCAGGCTAAACTGTCCTAGACTTATTAATTCTTGATGTTCCATGCAACAGGTGATGTGCTGGCAGTTCTCTGTATTCCTTCTTTTCTTTTCTCTGTCCTGACCCAGGCGTTTGCCAGCTTGTGAATAAGATGGAAGAAAACTCAGGAAAGATCAAGGCTTTCAACAGGAATGATGAGCAGTTCCTGGAAGCGTTCGTCATCTTCTGTGGCCTGGGGATCCAGAACACGCAGATGTACGAGGCTGTAGAAAGAGCCATGGCCAAACAGATGGTGACATTAGAGGTGAGCTCAAAGCCTAGGTGGTCCTTAATTAGCCCAGACCAGACCCTGAGTGCTCTACCCAGCAGAACAGAAAAAACTGTTCTCCCCCAGGAGATCTTGGCCTGTTGAGTTGCTCAGGAATTTTGCTGCTTGTTTCTGGATCTGCCAGCAGGCTGTTTCATTTGGTATTGCCTTTTAACTTTGCTCGTGACATTTCCTGGTGAGCTGGGCGCATCTTTTCCTCTCCGTGAGGCTGCACACGGGCAATGCAGGGAGAGGAAATGGTTTGGGGGATTAGGGGCTTCCTTTTCTTGTCTGAGGCTTTCTGTGATGATTTTGGCTCAGCCCTTCAGACAAATGGAGTAACAGCAGCATTATTGTAGGTTTTCAGCAATTTCCTCAGGCTCCATCAAACCGTATCAAGACGAACATGATCTGATCTCAGCCTTTGAACTGGTTACTGTGAACTGCAATAGCTGAAGAGGGCTTTAGTCTGAGAAGCTGAATTACTCAGAGGTGATAACCTGAAGTTGAAAGTTGTAGACTTTGGATCTCCTAACATTCATTATGTAAACAGAGCATTTGCAGAATTCCTAAAATGGGGATTATTTCTAAAACAAACCTTACAACTCTCAAATAAACCCATATTAAGTCATGTTAAATAGAAAGGGGATACAAATATTGTCTCCTACTGTAATGCTTTATGAATAATATAGGAAGTCCAGACAGATCATATGTTAGCACAGAAGATGGGTTCTTGAAAAAAAAATTCAGTCTCTAGTTGCCTAAAAACATCCATAACATTTTCATGACCTATGTTCTCAAGAGCTAAAATATATGAGCTTATTTTGTTAATTTAAAACAAACATATTGTCTTTCAGACTTTTGTGCCAAGTTTCAGTTAGGGCAAAACTTTCTTTTATGTCTGAATAAAGTCCTGAAAGAATTACTATGGCAACAATGTCAGGCTCATAATTATAGCTGTTTCGTGTATTATTTGTCTTAGAAAGTGGGGCATGAAATCTTTCCAAAGAGAAAATCAGAGTTCTTTGCGCTTTTATAGAAACTATTTACGTTTCCCTGGCCTAATTATCTCCAGAAGGTTCTGTGCTGTGGGAGATCTGTGAAATATCTTGCAGATATCTCCCCATATGCATTCGGAGAGCTCCCTTTAAAACCCATGTGGGCCCTGCATGGACAATGGATTTCATCAGCAAACGCAGTGCAATGTTGAAAAGTCTGCTTTAGGAAAAGTACCCTTTTATCACATTGCTCTTTTTTTGTACTAAGGGCTGCTTTTTTCTTTCTGTAGGTTCTCTCATACCATGCTTCTGCTGCTGAGGAGGAAACGAGGGAGCTGCAGGTAACAGTGGTAATTGAATTTTTTACTATTACTATAGAAATATTCCATTAATAGAACAACAAAGAGCAGCCCTTTACACGGGCGTGATCCCTACACGCGCAGAAGCACATCTTCCAGAAATAAAAATGATAGTGAAGCTTACACTGATGGGTTCCTGAGCTGAATCAAGAGATCACATGAAAGGGAAACATCACAATGCCTGCAGTCGGCGTTACAGGCTGGCCAGAGCACTGCAAGAACCAGAAAAAATGTTGAGAGCTCTTCATTCTGCAGCTAAGTCTGGATGTTGTGTATCTTATAGCTTTGGTCCCTTTCAAGCATCCCAAGTATGGGTGCACCTTTATAGCCTTAGCAGAAATTCTGTATTTAATTTTTAATGCAGTGGGGGTTATTTTATTATTATTTTTATGGTTGCTTTTCTGTGCAGTGTCCTGTTCTGCTCATGTTTAATTCTGTTTGCAGAAACCACTGCCTGAGGAGTAACTATGGCTATGATTCCAAGTGCAGTTCAAAGCACAGCATGTGCTTAGTTTCTCCAGGTCTCTGCTGGAGCAGATGTTCCAGGGAAATGGCATCACCCCTGCTGCACAAAAACAAGTGGGAGGGATGGAGAGGAAGGCAGACATGGGCAGGATGGGACTGGTGTGGATGAGCAAGGTGTAAGAGTAAGGATATTTCGAGAATGGGAAGTGTCACAGAGCTTTTGAACCTCTGTCCTACCACGCTGCTGCCCAGCAATAAAGAGCCATGGACAAGATTAGAATGCAGCACATCTCCTGAGGTTTCTCTGCAGGGCTCCTGTTGTAACCTCTGTGGTTACATCTGGACTGCTAAAATAGAACAGAACCACAGCAAACCTGAACTGGGCCAGTGTCCACCTCCACTTAACTATCCATGTGCTTCCTAGCACAATCCTGGCCCATGTCAGCCACCACTCTCTAAGGAGATACCAGGACACACAGGGCCAGAGCACAAGCACAGGCCTTTTTATTTTGCTCTCATCTAATTTGTATTTTTTTTTTATTTTGCATTCATATCATTGTATCAAGCCAGCCAAAAGAGATAAAAATTATGTTTCTGGATATACCTTTTTGTGATTTGCTCTGTTTTGCTTCTAAATAATCTGACAGCACAGAAAACAGATGCTTCATCAGGCAGTTGGACTAGAAAATCATTGTAGGCCCCTTCCAACTGGAACTATCCTATTCTGTTTCATTATCTGCCTTGTGGAATAGGCTGTAGTAAAATTTTTCACTGTCCTTATACTCCAGAATGTCATATTGCATCAGTCACCTCCTTTGAGGTGGTAAAACAACCTGTGTTCTATCATACAAAGCAAAGGAAACAAAGCAAAACTGTTGGTAGTTGCCACTCAGTTACCACAGTGGTCCCGTGTTTTCCACAGCCACCTTTTCGCTGCCAGAAATTTTTGTTGCCCTTTGTGTCCCTCAGTAGTTCCAGTTCAGGCTGAGCTTTGGTTTTGCCATCTCCATCCCTGCACACTTGGGTGATGTCTCTGTTGTTCCCAGGTAGCACATCCCCACTTCCTCCTTTTGTGTACTTCATTTTCCCCTTTGAGCTCAGTCAGGAAGTCCCTGTTCATCCATGCTGGCTTCACTTTAATGCGTTCCAGAATGGGTTATTCTTCTGTTTGAGGGAATCCTCAAGGGAATGCCTTGGTGTGTGACATGAAGTTAAAAATGTGATCTGTAGGTTTTTCAGTCACAATAGAAGTTTTAAAAATTACTCTTTATACTTAACCAGGCAATGAAATGGACTGATAAATTATTCGCTACTAATTATCATTAATACAATGCTTATAGTAAGCACTAGGAATTGAAAAGTCACAATTATGCAAAGAAGGGAATTCACTGGCACATTTTCTTCTTTTCTTGACTATTTCATGCTCTTTATAATGTTCCCATAGTGGAGAAATTGAGCAAGAGGCTGTAGTTTGGTCAGTGCTCACAGAAGCTGACCATAGCTCAATAACTTGAAATTAAAATAGCTGATGAACTTCCATGCTGTAAAATGGGGGCAGAACACTCTTCTGCCTTCAGTAAGTGAAAGAGGAAATATCTAATGTGGTTAAATAATACTTGAAAAGCTACAGAGTGCAGGGGTTTTTATGTCTCAGCTGAAGTGAAACTTATTATTGTGGCTGCCAAAGGCAGGAGATCAAGGAAGGGAAAGATAAATTATGACTGAAGTGAGAGCACAGGCATGAGGTGTTCTGCTCAGCTCCTAGTGTGTCCTTCCAGCCCCTTTCCTCATGAAATACCAGCCTGCAGTTGCAGTTTCTCAAAAGGATGTCAGTAGAGTTCCTGGATGGTTGCGTTATTTGCCACTGAACACACAGGCTTGGTGGTTCTTTGATGTGCTCACAGGTGAAATACCACATGAATCCAGACTGAGGGACACAAAATTACTGGTACAAGAATTTTTTTTCCTGTGTAAATACTGTTTTGCATAATCTTTCATGATTTTCTGATTCTGACACACAAGCAAGATAACGGCAAACTTATAGGAAAGACTAGTGGATGTAGTGATGGGGATTTGCATGCTACATGTAATAGTAGTGGAGATTATGACACATGATTCCTTTTCAGTGCCTCAGCCTCCTGGGACACAGTTGTCCACACTGGAGAAATGTTTTTCCCTAGAATTACAGAGGAAGATAAACACAGATGTTTATTTCCTTCACCATTTCAGATTTACCTGATTTTTTTTGGTGCACACTCAGATTGAGGTGAAACAGCTGTGAGGAAGTAGCACTGAGAACTCCACCTTCTATTTTACTGAAAAAACTGATACTAAATTTTGTTCTGTAGTCTAAGACTTAGAATTTATTTTGTTAGTATAAGACTTAGCATAACATTAACACCTGTATTTTGAAGGACAACCAATACCTATACTCTCTATTTTATATCTAGAAAAAGCAGACTTGTAATATATAGAGTTGTAATACATGGAGGTATTGCTGATATTAAAAATACAGATTTTAAAAAGTATGGGGGGAAGGGTTGTATACTTTGTAATTTCAGATTTCATGGTGAAAGTTTACGGTTATACTCAAATTGCACCAAAACCATTGCCCGTAGGTTTTAAAAGTCACTGGTCACAGGTGAGCTCTGATTTTTCAGGTTTCCAGCCCTGAGAAAGCTCTGCCTGTGGACGTGCTCTGACCACCATTGTGCTGAATGTGGATCCTGTTAGGAAATCTGTTTTATTGCCATCTCTTTCCTTGCCATTTTTAGAAAAATGTCAACAGTCACAGGTTTTGCTGTCTGCACATCCATAGAGACAGACACCTAACTCCACTGCCTTATTTTCTCATTCTCCCAGTTTCATACATACTCTTGGTTCCCATTTTCCTCAGGTGATTTAGATAACAGACTGACCACGTTCCTTTATCCTCCTGATCTGTGGAAAAGCGTGTATTAAATCTGGGCTAACAAGGTAATGTTAAACAAGAAGGGCTAAGGGAAGATAAATGAGAAGTAATCATCCCTTTTGGTACAATGTGAAGGTAAAATTTAGTGTGTCACCACTTCTGTGTTGGGAAAGCAGGTATGTATGTTGTGCTTTCCCTTCCCTGGTGCTAAGTTGCGTCCTCTCCTTCTCTAGGCTGCTGTGGTGCCATCTGCACAGTGTCTCAACCTGACTGACTTCTACTTCAGTGATTTTGAGCTGTCAGACTTTGAAACAACACTGTGCACAATTCGAATGTTCACAGACCTCAACCTGGTGCAGAATTTCCAAATGAAACATGAGGTATGAACAGTCAAATTCTGCTTTACAGACAGAGACAACTGAATTATTAAAGATTTGGGAGAATAGTGAAAGGATCCCGCAGTAAATGGAAGTGGAAATCTATATTAGAGTAGTTAGCAAACTAGGAATGTATATAAAGTATTGGGGTCTGTCCTCAGCTTTCTACTGAATGATTGATAACTTTACAGTCTATGATGAATAGACTGGAAAACAGAATACTGAGGAGGGAGATGACAGCAACTTCTCAGTACATGAAAGGCTGATATAAAGGGGACAATAATACTGTTCACTTTATCCATATAAGGTAATAACTATCTTAGTCTTTCCCTACAAAAGATTAGATTAGATAGTAGGGGGAGCTTCATAGCTGTGGAGATAATAAAGACTGAAACAGATTACTTCTGTGGGCTGTGGATATTTCCCTGAAGTTTTCTACCAATAGATCTAGCTGTAGATGTGCATCTCTCAGAGGTGATTGAGACAAGTGTTCTTACTGTGCTTCTGGCCCTGGAGGTAAAATACATAATCTCTTCTGCCTCTTCAGTCAATGCACACAATATCTATTTGCAAAAACCTCATTTTTAAATAATTTCTTTTTGCTTTCTACCTTTTTTCCCACAAAACTTGCAAAGTTCAAATGCAAGATTAATTTGGAAAGCTTCACAGGCAAACAACTTAGTGAAACAGAACATGTATGTATTTCCTAGATCAGCAGTTGACAGACCCATTTAGATTAGTAGTGTTCAAGGGCCAAAAGGAGCACTGCATTACCTAGTCTGATCTCTGGACTATCCCAGGACTTAGTTCCACCTTTGTGGTAAGGTCAAGCACTTGTACTTCCTTAAGGGATACGTCCCAACAGAAGAGAGAGAGTCAGGGATAAGGGAGAGCTTCAGGTCCCTAGTGGAGCAATTGCAATGGACCTGCAAAGCCAAAGTAACACCATGGGTACAGACAGGCAAGTACATGTGTCAGTAGGAGCAGGAGAACACTGACAGCTTTTAAGCTACAATTCCAGCTTCCCACACTAGAGCTAAAGAAAACTGGCAGCTGCCTTTTACTCCTTTTTAACAGTGGAAAGGCAGAGAAAACTGCTGCTTTTGGCTGTGTGGAATCCTTTCTGTGGGTGAATGAGACTGTATTGTCTGTCTTCCACTAGGAACACTACAGTTTCTGAGCAAACCAGGGCCTGGATTCCCAGCCAGTATTTAACATGGAGCAGTATGCTGTAGCCATTTAAATTATGGGCACATCAAATTACTATCTGACCTTCTCGCCTGCCATTTTCTTACGAGTAAAATACAACCCACAACTTTTAATACTGTTGAGTAAAACACCCAGGACATGCTTTCTTCCTGCACAGAAGAGAAATTACCCAGCAATGTAGGAATCTTTCTCTCATACTTATGTGCTTTCCAAAGTCCAATTCTGCTTGGTTTTTGACAACCTGATCGGAGGGAAAAGCCCCATGTTCATTTTCAAAACAGCTCTTAAGAGGACTGTGTAACTAGATAATACATTTTCTCTATCAAGGATGTCATTATAAAGAATGATTTTTTTTTTCTCTCCCAGTTAGCTCAGCATGCCTCAGTTTCTGAATTGACAGCAGTGCTTCTGACACTACCATTTAGCCATTAGTATAACAACCCCAAACCACAAGTGTTAGATACTCACTGAGAGGTTGCGCTAGTGGTTTTAAGTGTGTTATCTATGTGCACAGGTAGAAATATGTTGCATTTGAATTTGAGTTTAAAGTAATTTTTTTTTCTGTAAGGGAGTTTCCAAGTGGAATCAGAGACAGATTTGTTTTCATAAAAATAATGTATTTCTAATACCTTTAAACTATGTGATATGTTTTCTTAAAGGTTCTCTGCAGATGGATTTTAAGTGTAAAGAAAAACTATCGGAAGAATGTTGCCTACCACAATTGGAGACATGCCTTTAATACAGCACAGTGTATGTTTGCTGCTCTAAAATCTGGTAAAATTCAGGTACATTTTGCTGTTTCTGTATTAAGAATCTTTTGGGCTAAACAAATGCTACAGTGATGCATAGTTCTGATTGCCACGTCAGTAAGATGTTCATCATTCCATGGGACTGCTAGAAATCAAAATATTTCTGCCAAAGACTTTTGGCTTTAAGGGTTCAGTTTGTGAAACTGTTGTTTTGTACCCAGTTTCAGTAAATTCTCTGGAAATGGTCATCTGGATGTTCCCAGAGGGACTGTCTCAAATAAGACACCTCCATGATTATGTCCTTTTTTAAAGTTAACGCTTATGCTACAAGCAAGTCAAAAAGGTGGGGAAGAAAAGCTTGCCACTGTTTCAGGATGTTTCCTTAAAATATTCAATTGGAAACTTTTTGAAGTTCAAACACAGAGCTGGGTGCAGCTTTAGACAAAAAACAGTACATAAAAATACAGAAATAAAGATTTAAATGTTAATGCTTTTGAAAAAATGTTCAACCTGCCAATTAAAAGACACAACATAATTGAAAAAACAACGTGATTATTCTGATTAGGGCTGGATTGAAGCACTTGATGATCCCTGTTGAAGGGCTAGAATCCCTATTGATTCAAGATTGTTTCAAAACATGTTTCCAGGTTTTGTATTTATATTCCTGAAGGAAACAGAATGTTTCTGTTCATTCAGAATTAACCTGCTTCTTCAGTTTGATTACAGACAGTTGTTATTAGTTGCTTTATACTACTTTACAGTACACACTCCTGAGAATATAAATAAATCCCATGTGTAGGTCAAAACCCAATACCAATAAGGAAGAGGCATTTCTTTCCTCCACAAACTTTGCCTCCCTAATAAAAAAGACAAAAGGTGTTGGAAGAGACAAAGGAAGGGGCATTCATCTTCCTTCTGTGCTGGAATGGACATGGTAGTTTTGCTCTGTGTGTGGTCGAGCAATCTCTGATGATCCGGACAGTTTGCTTGCTATTTTTGGAGTCCTGTCAGTCTCCACTGCAATTTCCATAAATTGTTTATTCCTAACTACCCTGGATTCACTCCACGCTGACTCTCATGCCCTAGATTCTGGAGTCTGAACAGCATTGAACATAACCCTCTCCATTTTTCCTAGTCTGAGGGGAAGAGCAAGCACTGGGGGACACATCTTCCTGGGAGAAACCTAAAATCAACCATTTCCCAACTGAGTTGTCTTTTGACTGGACTAAGGACAGGTTTTCATTACCTAGAAAGCAAATATAAAACCCACTGTGCAAACTAAATGCCCCACTCATTGTTGCATTACTCTTTCAATCCAGAGCAAACTGACTGACTTAGAAACACTGGCTTTGCTGATCGCCACTCTGAGCCATGATTTGGATCACAGAGGAGTGAACAATTCTTACATACAAAGGTAAGGAAGTCTGAGAGCAGCTCAGTAAAAACAAGTGAGTAACAAAACCACACAGATAAATCACGTACAACCTGATGTGTTTCTTTTCAGTGAATTTGCTATCACTTCAAGTAACAGTGTAAGATTCTTCCACTGAATACACAGCCTGACTTACAGCATGGCATAATGTGATTACTGTGATATGGCAACATGTCCTGGTCTGACCAGAGATGGGGGGAAAGATACCCAGAAACACAGACTTGTATCTTTTTCTGGCAGAGCTGGACAGTGGTTAGGGAAAAAAAGGGCCCTTTGGAAGAAGTGGTCTGCTGTTCTCACCGTGTGGGAAGTAGGATACTAAGGGAGGAAAGCTTGTTTGAGACAGAGAATACGGAAAGGCAGAAAAGAAGTAAGTTGAAGCAGAATTTCTGCCTCTCAGATATATGTTCAGAATAACACTGACTGATGTGGAAAGAGAAAAAAAACCCAAACCAACAAACAAACTCCAAAACTCCACAAAACTGAAAGAGTAACTTTTTTCTAGTTTGCTAATAGGGGATTCCAGCAGTAACTGTGGCCTTGCAGTGATTGGAACCAGTTAGCTATTTTTTGCTTTATTTATTTAAAAATAAGTTTCCTGGAAGACATCTGGAGATGCGTCATCTCCTCTCAAAAATGTCCTGGGAAAGTGTCATAGACAGCAAAATCTAACATTTGCACATGCTGTAAAGCAGAGATGATTACAGCTTAATAATTCTTTTTCAATAGAAATTTCCATGATTTTTTTTTTTTAATCCCTCATTTAAATCTAAATGGAAAGGTTTTTATTTCCAGGAACGGATTCCCTTTCTTTCTTTGAAGCAGGGAGAGTGGATACTTAGCATATGATTCTTAAGCAGCAGGGTCTCAAAAATGAAAATGGTCCTGGTGGTAGAAGTTACAGGAAAGGAACTGCTTAAAAGCCTTTTTGTAGATATGCAAGGGGTTATTTTCTCTCTCCTCCAATCCCACATGTAAAGTAGGAAGCCCAGAGTATGAAAGCTGGATAACCAAACCCCTGTGCTGAGAAAGCAGTGGTGTCCTTTGGCTTGGCGAGGGGCTTTACCAGAAATGCTGCTACACAAGTGGGACCTCAGTTTATTTCCAGCACCAGCCAGGCTCTGTAAGTACTGAGCAAGCTGTAGCTTGGTGCAGCACTTGGGAAGATAGCCCAAGATATTTCTCACATATTTCTCTCTGCAGTCAGGATGAACTTTAGGAGACACAGTAGGCATCCCACTCAATTCAGTGGGAATTTCACCCAGCATGTGTTGGCACCACCCTAGGGTTTGTTTCCTTACAG
Source organism: Dendrocincla tyrannina (assembly GCA_035047865.1). NCBI lineage: Eukaryota > Metazoa > Chordata > Aves > Passeriformes > Dendrocolaptidae > Dendrocincla > Dendrocincla tyrannina. The sequence goes on along the minus strand of JAWWMP010000132.1, from coordinate 3,763,469 downwards.
AAACACGCAAACATATTTGCTCTATACTCCTCTTGTGGTGGTCTCAGAGGAGGTGCTGGGCAGCCAGCCCATGATCCTCAGGGGCTTGCATCCTTTAATCTGCCTTTCTGTGTTTTTGTTTGTCTTTCCATCTTTCTCTCCACATATTTGTGCTTCATAAATCCCCAGAGTCTCCTCTTAGGCCTTTTATTTGAATCTCTGCTCTCACTCACACAGGGACCCGATCCTGCAGCCACTAGTTCATGTGAATGGTCCTTAACCATACAGAAAGTCACATGGAACTATATGCTAAAAAAAGAATTTTTTACATGATTAAACATTTGTAGGTCAGATTTATAATTAGAGTAACAGATTCAGAATCAGCAGCAAAACAGACTTGCAGAAGGACCCAGATTTAGTTGAAGAGATGATATGAGCAATGTGGGACCAGGGGCTGGAAATGAAGGTACAGCAGCAAAAGCTAGGAACTGTATTATGCAGCAAGGAACAGGGAGAAATTTGAGGTCTGAAAGAGAGGAAGAGTTTCTATACTTGGTCTAAAGCTACTCAAACAGCAAATTCTGTTTTCAAGACTAAGATACGTCTAAATTCTACATCTGCACATTTGGTTTAATGCTGTTTTTCACTGCCTGTAGTACAACAAACATCTTGTTTCCCTTCTGGATTTTACCCTGGGCAAAGGGTAGGTAATGATGTTGCAGTAGTTGGGTCATGAAGATGATGGTGATGAAACACCAATACAGTTACTAACCCTAGGAAATTACTTGATCAACGTTTTGGGCCCCTGCAGGGGGGTCACTGAGGTCAGCAGGAATTTTTCTATTGCTATCAGTGGGTTTCCTATTAAGGTTGCATTATTATTTACAAGCTCAGCAGCTGAGCTGACTACATCTGCCAGGTGTTTAAGATGTTAGAGAAACCAAAACTGTCACTTCAACTTTGCTTGTGAATGAACTCTTCTCGTTGCCTTTTTCATACAGGAACTGTCACTCTTTATAAACCCTTGTATTACATTCTCACTCCCTGTGTGCAGCTGGTCTCTACAGGTAACAGAAGGCAGAAAACTAGAGCTGTCAGCACCCTGACAAAGTAACTGCAGTGTCTTTTAATCCATCCTCCTGTGAAGAGGGCATTACAAGGGAAGTTATTTCTGGATGTTTAATTTGATTTCTCCATCTAACGGGCCTTTTTACTCCTCAGAAGCGAACATCCACTGGCTCAGCTGTATTGCCACTCCATCATGGAGCATCATCACTTTGATCAATGCCTTATGATCCTGAATAGTCCAGTGAGTGCCACATTCTTCTGTATGCTGAAGGGAACTGTTTTACTTTCTATTTTTAGCTTCTGGATAGAATCCCACCCTTATACATTCTTAAGTGCTCTTTATTCCTTTTTTGGGTAAAGAAAGCAAATACTGCAGCTTCGAAATCACAGTTCCATTGCTGAGTGCCACCAAACCTTTCTAAGTGTTGCCTGATAAGGGAAGCCTTGCTAATATCCTTTTGAGTACCTGCTTCCTTGGACCAAGAGAAACAAAAGGCTTTGTTGCCATTTCACGACCTCTTATGAACCACCAAACAAACCCCAGTCTTGCTCTCATTCCAAAAAACATTCCAGCCTACACATACACAAATCAGCCCTGATGAGACCAAACCAAACACTGCTAATGTTGACATTCCAAAGTGAAGCCAAACCTAAGTTAAATATGCAAATAAAACTGCATTCTTCTTGTTTGATGCTATTAAGTAATTCTGAAGCCCAGTTATCCAGCGTGCACAATCATTTCAAAGCACTGCTCCTTTCGTGCCACGGGTATGGTACTTCTGGCATGCTTTGTGTTGTAATGATTTTTTTCTATGCAGATGGGCAAATATGGAAAAAAGGTGGAAAAAATGGTGAAAATTGCCAATTCACCAGCTTTGTCATGCTTTTGTTCAACAGGGGGCCACTGAGCTTATATTTCTGTCTAATAGCTTGTTATTTATGGTGCTTCCTAAAAGGAAAATGAGGGATATAGACAGGTACTGGAATCTCTTACAGTTCCTTCAGGGAGGGGAAGGAAGAGGCAAGAGAAATGCTGTGACAGAGATAGGGGCAAAGTTAATTTTGATGAATGAAATGGACTTGAGAGCTTGGATGATGCTCTGTTTACAGTTTCATTTTGTAATGGTCTATTTGATGCTGTTGCAGTGCAGTTTCTGCCATTACTCACAAAGACTGGAATTTTTATTTTTAAATTGGGGAATCTGCGAAAGGAAGCAGGGTAAAAGAATGACATCAGCAAGCAACTCAATGATTTGGTAGCTTAGGCACATTTTAGCAGACGGGTGTGCTGCTGCCCATTTTACTGATAATGCTGTTTTTTGGCTTCTTTTGCAAAGGGAAATCAGATTCTCAGCAACCTTTCCATTGAAGAATACAAGGCGACACTGAAAATGATAAAACAAGCCATTCTTGCCACAGACCTAGCGCTGTACATCAAGTAAGTCAGGGGGAAGTTTGGCTGAACGGTCATTGCTGGATGTTTGGATCAAGCCACTGTGCTGCAAAATCTTTTGTTTTAACTTCTTTTAAAGGAGGAGAGGAGAATTTTTTGAACTTCTAAGGAAGAAGCAGTTTAATTGGGAAGATCCCACACAGAAGGAGCTGTTTTTGTAAGTAAAAGCAGAATGATCAAGAAGTCAGCTGCTATTCCTAGGTACCCAATTTCCCATGCCATGTTGCTGTGAATGTCATTAAAACCAGCAGGTCTGTGTGCTCTGGGCCTGTACAAACTGGTACTGACTCATAGGTCACTCCCTGGGTCCGAACTACTAAGTCTGCAACCTGTAGAAAAAGCTTTGTTAAGTATCATGTGAAGTTACATGAGCATTTTTGTTCTTCCTAAAGAGCATAGGGTCCCTGTCTAAGAACCACGTTCTTTTGCTCTTGATGCTTAAATAGTGAATTTCTGAAAACCTGTAACTGAAGAGTCAGGACAGGCGGTTTGGTTTGAAGCTGATTCCTTACTGCGAATGAAGGAAAAAGAAGACTAAGAATAGACTTCCACAGCATCAGGCCTGGGGTACATTTATAACTGTGCTTTAATTTCAGTTAGTTTTGTGACTTTGATGTTCCCTGAAATTCTGGTTTACTGATCACTTGACTTGGTGGCTACATATATTTCACCATAAGCAAATTCATAAGTAATTCATAAATAATTACCATAAGTGATTCATAAATCTCTGTTTGTTCTACAGAGCCATGCTGATGACTGCTTGTGATTTATCAGCCATAACCAAACCATGGCCGGTGCAGCAGCGGGTATATGCTTAATTTTTAAGATTTGCTAAATACAAACTGCAGAACAGCCTCTGCTTCCTCCATCCAGTCCTTATTGCAAAGGCAGTGGTGGAATGCAGAGCTGGAGTGTCGTTATGGGGGGTTCCAATGTGATATATCCACACTAGAGCTCTCAGTGTGTGAAATCTCTTACAGATTGCTGAGCTTGTAGCGACCGAGTTCTTTGATCAAGGAGATAAAGAGCGGAAGGAACTCAACATAGAACCAACGGTAAGTGGCAGAATCACCTCCTGCAAAACAGCTTCTAGAAACAGCACTGAGAAATCCACAATTTCTCCCAGTCACCAGAGTATAGCACCAACTCCGCCCTGTCCTCCTAGTAGTCAGTTTTTTTTCTGTGTTTCCCCAACACCAACAGTGTGTCATTATCCTTGAACCAGCAGAGCAGACGTTATTTTGTTTCCTTTTTTTTTTACTAAATTGTCTTATGAAATACATTCCTAAATTGGTACCTATTTGCAGCCTATCTGAAGCCAGTAAGTCTGCCTGTGTTTCTAGTTATTTAGGCTCTGTCAATCCAAAGCCAATCTCCTAAGGAAGTCATGCAGTCAAATTACCTGCATTGCCACACTTCTGCTGATACCCCACTGGGCTCAGATTGCTGTGCTGTTCAAGGTGCTGCTTTTTAATTCCAGCCTGTCTTTTTGGTTTTGGCTGGGTATTTCATTTAATGCATTTAAGCACAGAGCTTGTTTACTTCTTACCTGCAGGATCTAATGAACAGAGAGAAGAAAAACAAAATCCCCAGCATGCAGGTTGGATTCATAGATGCTGTTTGTTTGCAGCTGTATGAGGTATGGTGCCTAAGAAAGAACTGCTAATCAAATACCTAAAACCAGAATTGGTCACTAGTAGAAACAGATTTAAAATGAGAATAAAAATTAAATAAAAATCTAGTCAGTTAAAAATATATTACATATGGTTCATTATTAAGTTGAAGTAATTATTATTTTAGTATTTATAATTAATGGTGTTTGTCTGATTCATGTAATTTGTTATAATTTTATTAAACCTAGTGGTAATTGCTGTGCTCTCTGCAATTGATGTTAGATCCCTGGGTTATATTCTGGATTCCAGCAGCTCCAGTGAACTGCTGTGATGATCAGGGAAAGTCACAAAATTAATGCTTTATCATCTAGGAAAAGAATGGGTATCCGGTAGTGCACGGATAGAAAGTTTTGTTTGAGTTTTAAAGAAATCAGAATTCTTCATACAAAAAGTGATATGCTATGTAAGAAAACGTATCCAAGTTTAATTTTTCCCATCCCATATTTTCTTTCCTCATACACAAAAGCACTGCATGAGAGAATTCATAGAAATGGTTTTTTGTCCTGGTCACAAGGTGTATGAAAAGCTACTTGGTCAAATATAGCGTGAAACACAACATAATGATTTCCGATTTTCTTTCAAACCAGCAAAGCCTGAGTGTGGAAGTGTGTTCATTAGGACTGTAGCAAGTGTTTTACAGGAAGTGAGGTGAGGAACAGATAGCCTAACTCTTAAGAATCTTCCAGAGAGAGTTACAAGGTGATTACTTGAATTTTTCCCTCTTAACCAATAAACTTTTCTAAAAAGAGTCCACATCCACTAGTTGGAAGGAAACAAGGATAGAGGAAGGAGTGGGAGCTACCAGCTCATGTCCCTGAAACTCATGTTTGTGTGCTGTAGAAACTGTTAGGAAAATAAGGCAGCCTTTGCTGGGAAGCCTCAGAAAACTGTAGGAGGGAGGCCACTGGAAGAAAACTGAGCATCTGTGCAAAGGTACAGAGTATGCAAACTGAAAATTCTTTGAACAGGACACCTGAGCAGATCTGAATGCCCACAGTTCCAGAGCCTGAACTTCTATACTTTTTCTTGTTAGGGGAAAGCTTTACCTTTTCTTCGGTTTCCTGGTCTTTTCAATTATTTACTCAGAAATATGCACTGCAGCTCTTGGATCAGTTACCAACTGATACTAGCCCCTGCTTTGGAACTGCAGCCTCAGGGAATATACAGCCATTTCTGGTTAGCAGCCAAAAGCACCTACAAATGTTTGGAGTCTTCTCCCTTCTTTCTGATTGGGGAAGAAAGACAGGAAGGGGGCTAAGCAGCATCTTTTTCTTCAGAACACGTTGCCTCTTGCAGCTTTCAGTGTCTCACTCTTACTCGTGACCTTGTTTTAAAGCCTCACCTGAACTGGCACAGCACAGAGCAGGCTCGCAGTGTCTGGGACTTGATATAGGCTCGTGTCCTAACCTGACAGAGAAGAGAGAGTGACTTACCTGCAAGGGCAGGAGAGCACTGAAGAGGATGGGGAGGCTGTGAGGTAGTGACACACCCAAAACAGTACGGTAAATCCAAGGAAAGGGTGTGGTTTGAGTGTACTTTTATTGGAGTACAAGTAGGGGATATTACCTGCTTAGACAGATTGTTTTGTTTTTTAATGAATAATAAATGATAAAACATAGAAACAACTTCAGTGTTACTTTGAAAATAAACAAGCACAGGGTTCACTCTTCGATGTTCTAATGCAGTGAAAGCAAACAATAAACAGGGTTCTAATGGCAGCTTTTGTAGCTTTCATCCAGTCAGTAGGAATTTGACACAGAGTGCAAACAGAAATGAGTTCTCGATACAGCACCGCAAGAAAGTGACTTACCATGTTATTCAGAGTAGGTCAGATCCCAGTGAGCTGAAGTTTTGTGGCTTGTGTTAGCTCAGCAACCAGTGCAGTTGAACAGAATGATGTACAAGTCTACCCTTTAAGTTCAGGAATCTGAAAAAGAACCCCGAGAAATGTGTTTCATTCTCTTCATTTTGAATTAACAATTAAATGCAATCTGTTTTACATGTTCCTAATCTATTCCAGGCCCTAACGCATGTGTCAGAGGCCTGCTCCCCTTTACTGGATGGCTGTAGAAAGAACAGGCAGAAATGGCAAGCCCTGGCTGAACAACAAGAGAAGACTCTCATTAATGGAGAGAGCACTCAAGCCAAACGGAACTGAGCTGCTGATTTAACAACCACAAGCTAAGTTCATGTAGAAGACATAGTAATAGGGGAGTACTGCATTTTGCTAAACACTGTGTGAGTTTGGCTTATGTTTTGCCACTGCTGTATTATATCTCCACATTTCAAGATATAGCATGACCATATATATGCCAAGGTTATATGGAGGTAGTATGTTTCTTTTATTACATCCAAATGAGATGGAAAAAGATCTGCAAGGGTAGTTTTTGCTCCCCTACTCCAGCAGAAGGTACTAGTGCAGTTCCTCACTGTGCCCGAGAGCCTATTACGTTCCAGGTGTATATAGTTGTTTAGTGACCATGTTGTGGCCAGTATCTTACAGACTACTGCATTTCACACCTTTTCTCTCCCTCTTCCAATCTTGCTTTGTTGTATTATAACAGTAACGAGCAGTCTTGCCTCTTCCCTTCCCAGAGGCTCAGAGAAGAGATTGGGACTCACTCTGGGGAGCGTAATCCAGCATATACTATGCTTGACCTCTTTGAGAAGACAGAACTGGGCTCTGAGGTGAAAAGCCCCAGAATCTGTGCACCCAGTAGTTCATTTTGGGGTTTTGTTCCTTTTCATATTAAATGAATGTCTTAGCAAGTATCTTATGACATTTGAAGAAATTTTTAAGACCCCTGTGAAATAACTGGGCAATGGGGGTCTTAGGAGTCTTGTGGCAGAAGTGTCATAATTATCCATGAGTAATGGAAACTGCTTGAAGACTGATGAAGTGTCCCAGCATAACTGACACCCTGCCATGGAAGGATGGCTCCCATAGAAAGCTGCAAGAAGCACAGAGGGAAATGGAAACAGGATCGTTTTTATCTGCTGGTTTTCACTTCATTTGGAAGTTGATTTTAATAGCATCCACCCAACAGACTGGATCATGGGCAGAAGAGAATGGGACTACAAGAGCAAGAGGTGAAAATCTGAATCAGAATGATGCAGGAATGGCACACTCCTGGTGACTATCAATGACTAATTCTTTAGGCCAGTGTTCCTATGAAATGGCTGTGACCACTTGGAAGAAAGTTTTGTTAACATCTTTTAACAGTCATTTTGGCATTAGTTAACAATGATTAATCACAGTGTCTTAAAAAAAAATGGGAAAAAAAGAATACCAAGAGCAAAAATAGCCAAGAATGCTACAGGAATTTGCCATTTGTATATGAGGCATTAATGTTCTGAAAAGTAAGAAATCAATTAGCTTGCACTAGTAAAAAAACCCCAACTTGGTATTGTATTTAAATGAAGAGGATTAATAAAAATGGTTTTGAACTGGGAACCAATTAAAGAAAATCCACACATTAGACAAATCCCAAAGAGTAAAACAAAGAGAGTACTGCTCTTTGTGTAGACAGGATTAGGAGATGAATGTTAGCAGTCTAAAACGGATTAGCAGGACATGTAACTTTGGCTGCACAGACACACACAAAATGTTGTGGTTTTTTTTTAATCTGTAATAACGATTCTTCAGTTAAAATCAGCCATTATATTGGGCAAAAGTATGGGGATTTATTTCTATCACAATAATCCAGAAAATTCTAGTTGGAAATTGCAATAAATTATCAACCCTTGTAAGAGCTGGTCAGAAAGTGAAAACTCCCATCTTTTTATAAATTTCTTTAATTAGATAAACTATACCAGAAGCTAAGAAAAGATGAAGTAAATGTTTCAAAATGTCTGACGATACTGAGTTTCATAGTTGATCGATTTTAAATGTAGAATAAGGTATTCTGACAGTCAGCAGCATTTCTGCCAACCTAACTTATTTGTCACTGATTAAATCCTGTCTCAAACTTCTCTAATGAGCACCAATAATATATAATTGCAGCTGAATTTGAAAACATTGCTCTGCAAAGGTATTTCTCCTGATTTTCTTCCCTCAGATTAAAAAAAAAAACCCAAAGTATGGATTTCAATAATAATTCAGAATTCCAGGACTACTGTTATGCAGTGCTCCATATGTGTATTTACATGCAAATGACAGCAGCCTGCTCCCCACAACACACCCACCCCCAAAAAAGTTTTTAGATACTTTTTGATAGAACTTTGCTTCAGAATTTGCATAGTCCTTGTGTAGTCTTTTCCTTGAGTGCTTGAGATACTGAAGTATAATTATTACACTGATGAGATACATATTTAATATAAATATGAATAAATTATATGTATATAAAGGTGTATTATTGCTATTATGGTTGAGACTGGTAATTCATGGTGACAACACAGCAGATAATTATAATAATATTACAGTGTAGTGATGTACCTTTTACATCAATATCCCAGTATTTCTTTGCTCTATTGTGAGTTCAGCAAAGCTTTATTATAACTAAATTTATAAGTGCTACAAAAGACTGATGAATTCATACCTTTCACTTGGAAAAAAGGGCATGACATTACATTTTTTAAAGGCTCACTTAAAAATCAACAGTTACACAGAATGTGCATATATTTAATTACATATCTGTACACATTTATCCCACGGAGTCTGTTCCATGACAGAGATTGGAACGTAGGTATAAATACAGTTCCTAGTAAATAGACCATTTCCTTATCATAATACACCTGTATCTGTATATATTTCCACAAAACCAAAGCCTTTAAACTACTGGTTTAAGAACCCTGAAAGCATAGACTGCTGTACTTGATGAAATTTCAGCACATGAGCAAAGTTTTTACACAGTGTTTTACTCTGCCTGAAGGTTCTGTGGTTCTCTCTGCCGGTTCTGTGTCCGAGCTTTGTGTGAACGGTTTGCAGAAACTCTTCATTCCTTTCATAATGGACACAGGGGACAATATGGGGAGGGAAAAGCCAGGCTGTTTCCTGCCTGGAGCTCATTGCCTTCAGAATTTGACAGTTTCAAACCCAGCTAGTGGATTACAGCCATGTCACTCATTTCATCATGAGTGTGTTTCTAATTATTTTAGTCAGGTCTCAAACATTTTCTCCCCCATTTCTATTGTCTAGCTAAAACCATCAGTGTGGATTACACAACAAACCAGCTGCAGTGGTTTTTTACTGGGTCAGTGCAGACTGAAGTTCATTAAAGCCATTGTCAAATTTGATATTTAAATCCTTGAGCACAGAACTTATCCCACCAATGTCTCAATGAAGACGTCTAAGTTAGTGTCCTACTTGCTCTCAGATATGGACATACTTTCTTTTAGACTCACTCTACAGCACAGTTTAATGCTTAAAGTACACTTTTCTTTCTGTTTTTGTTCTCCTTCTGAAAAAAATGACTGGTCATATGTATTAACATACACAAAATTACTGATTAACCCTACCTCTTCCAATTAAAAATAACAGTGAGGCTCTTAAGCTGTAGGTACTTCTTTTCCAGTAAATTCATCCTACATCCAATATTATCTGTAGAACATCTGTTTTCTATTATCTCACACAATTAAAGAAAGGAGAGGAAAACAATGTAATGTTGATTTTGGAGATGATGTTAATTGTTAATTAGAAGTTTAGAGTTAAGAACAGATTACTCTGGTATCTTCAAGTGAGCTAGTGATAGAAATAAACAATCTATTCCACCAATGATCTCTCCTTAGAAGAGAGGACTGAAGGCTGATTTTGTGCATCACCCTCGGACAATTGCATGCATGTAAAGATAAACTTTTCACCTCTAATCCAATGCATTTCACGTGGCAGTGCCATGAATTGACGAAATCAGAACACTCTCTAATTCATATACAAGGTTCTTCAAAATTCCCGGGTAACTGATTTTCCAGCACATTATACAGAAAAATTTTGAAATGTCAGATCCAGTCCCATGAAATTAGGGGGTGTTTCCCGAGTGATCTGGTTGGTGTCTCTTATGCATAGGAAGATAGCAGAGAGTTTTAATGGGGGGGGGAAAAAGCCTCACTGATAATAAATTCATACACTTTTAAAGGTTTTATAAAGACCTGGTATTTCAGGCAAATATATATATATATATAAGCTTTAGTTTGGTGTCTCTCTGATGCTGTAGGTTTTTTTCTTCATGTCAAATCACATGCAGTTTACATTCCACAAGGTTTCAGCTTTATTTCACAGTTCCCTGCTGTACTTCTTCAGGGACTTGCACTAACTTGAAAGATAAACTTGAACATTGGAGCTTGATTAAAAGCATGAGTTTGGCCAGAATATGGCACATAAGGAGTGCTGGGTTTTTGGTTTGGACTTTGACAGGAAGAAGAAACATCCCAGAATCTGGCCTGGTGATTAGTGACACCTGTTAAACACAGCAAACAGTGACTGCAGGATATTTGTCATTGCTAGATAAATGGAAATTGCATGGGAAAGTTTATTTTCCACATAAAGAAGTTTGTTTCCATAGAGAAACTCCTATCTAAGTACCACTGTTTGTAAATTTGTATTTATGTGCCAATGTTATAGAATAGCCAGTTTCCACTAACTTTGACAGCATGAGCTTGTCGTGCCAGGGCCTAACACATGCTCAGCTGCCTATTTAAAGCCAGTCAAACAGATTCCCATTTACCTCAGTGGGAGCTGGATTGAGCTGCATAGGAAGTGACAGAAGGGGTCAAATCCCCTTTTTTACCTATAAGGAGGGACCAAACTCTTCCCCTTGGTAACACCTGCCTCCCCTGCTCTTTGCTGTGTTCAGCTGTTCCTGCTGATGCCCAAGGTACCTTACAGACGGAACTGAAGTTAGGATTTGAGCTCTCTGTGTATTCACGTGGTGGACACCTGCATGTGTCTCTTAAAGAATGTAGTGTGAAATGCACTGTAAATAGTTTTAATATACATTCCTATTATAGTTTAATAAAACTCTTAGTCACTGTCACTAGTCACTGAGTTTGTCCACTTGTATTCTTTTATCTTCTAAAAAAATTTGAACAAATATATAGTTTCTGGGCACAGTATTTTTGTACTAGGTTGAGGGGTTTCTCTGTATATTATGTTTTGCCTTTAAGCAGTATTAAAGTCTTCTGAATGTTATGTGTTCTTGCTTGTTTCTGTCCGATGACTTCTTAGAGTAAAGGTAGTTGCATTACTTAAGAGAATCATTATCCCTACTTACTGTACAGCTGATACAGAATACAGAGTCAGGTTATTTTCTATGGTCAGACTGCTGCTTATTACTTATTTCCTCATTCTTCTCTTTGTACTGTTTTCATGCTTTTTAAAATAAAAAGGACAATGTCAAATTTTACTGTTTGTTATTTAATATTATTGAGGTTGAATTTTCAACATCTCACTGTCCCCTGATTCTTGTAAATTTATATTTTATAATAATCTTTCCATGTCCCATAAATCCTAAAGAGAAAAGCATCACTATTAATATCAAGATACTTTTAAGTAGCACTGAGATCAGCCAGTGGTGAAGTAGTTCTGGTTTAAAACCAGCAAAAAATAATTCACTGCTACTAACCACTAGAGAGCACTGGAGCTGCACTTACTGGGAGCTGTCAGAAACCAGTTTATTTTTTGGATAAGCAGAACCAGCAAATACAACAGCTACACAGAGGTATCCTCATCCTCTGCCCCACAGATATCAGTTCCTGGGGTAGCATGCAAAAGAGATGGAAATACTCAACACAGTGACTTCCAGCAAAACTGTGAAAAAGCATTTTTGACAACAAAAGCCTCGTCATGTGCAAACTGCTGATCCTAGAAGTAATTAAGGACCAGTGGGCTTCTTGGCAGTTCCTGCTCTTTGCCTATTAGGTTCTGCACAGCAACACTTCAGGCCTGACTTTTTTTAGCTCTAGGCAAAACCAATAAGTATGTCCATCCCTGACAAACAGCAGGCTCATTGAAAAAGTTATGAAGGGCCAGATTTAGCTCAGCACAAAACACAAGCACTGTTTGCTTGAACCAGCTGCAATTTATGAGTGCAACTGCACAGCTGCCTCTGTATATCGACATACACCAGGTAACCATTTGCTGCTGGGATTGCAGCCTTTCCAGCCCTCTCCCAACCTAGTCATGCTCCTGCTCAGTCCCTCTGGCCTGCTGAACGTTTGAATTCCCTGCAGGGGAGTGTCACAGTTTTCAACAGGAGCGCTGGAATACATTTCTTACCCTGAATATAACCTTGAACAAGAGCATTTGTATTGAAAAGGTGAAAGAATATTACACTCGCTCTTTCACATCTTGCACAACAGTGATGCCTTTTTAACAAATGCAAAAGACAATGGCTCTTTCCTCCAGCCATATCTTTAGTAACAGTGGTGACAGCTATTGCTGACCTGCATTTCACATTCCCATGAAATCTCACCCTTGAAGATTTCTACGAAATAATTCACATGAGTGAGTTTGTTCCAGTAGTAAGCTTTAGGGACAGATGTATGGAATCTGACAGTCACTGAGTTTTTTAACCCTTCAGAGAAGGGTAGCATTTGTTAGCACATACAGAACCTTAGAACAATTTCAGCTGAAAAATACCACATGTTCTGAATATGTACTATCAAGGAAAGATAAAATCCTCTTTTGTGATGAAATATGAGGCTAAGCAATTCAGCCATAGCCTGCTACTGCCCACCCAGTGGTTTGTAATGGCTGATAAGTGGCTGAAAAATCTATACTTTACACAGGTTTCTTTTGTTTAACATCATTAAAAACTAGGAGTAAAACCCATGGTTAAATCATACCAGTAGTTTACAGTGGTATGGTACATTCACATAAAGGCATTCAGAATCCTTTTACTGTGGTAGCTAATCAAGTCACTGGCAATTTATTTTATGATATATACAGCTTTTCACTGGAAGGAAAGTTCATTTTACAGATAATCAGGAGGGGGAATTTGATCAAGGGCACACAGAAGGTCCATTTCTGTGCTAGAAAGAGAACCAAGAACCGAGTGTCTGTTCTGCTTTTATGTGAGACACAAAGGAAAGAATGTTTTATCTGAAACCATCTTTTCCTTTTGCATATACAAACACTTAAATATCTGAGCCATAAAGGGTGCTCTCTTGCTATTCTGCTGAGCTCAGAAGAACTCTGAAACTCACTGTTTTACAGATGAGATCAGATTCAAGTCACTAATCCAGATAATCACAATAATCTCTGGTGGAGTTTGGAGCTCTATCATAACCAAAAGCAAAAGTGTACAATAAGCAAAAAACTATGTTGAAATGAGCTAAAAGTGCAGTTCAGACTTTGGAGAAACTGAAATGATGCAGACTTTCAGTGCTGTACATTATTAGCTCACTGGACTATAACTCAACCCCAGCCTTTGATCACATTTCATATTCTGAACAAAAAGAAACTGGAGAATCCAGGAAAAGAGTATTCAGATATAAATTTAAATACCCTAGATAAGCCTGACACAAAGTCCTGTGGGACAATGGGAATATCAGTCTCTATGTAACAGGGGAAAAATGGCACTAATACTCAGAGATTCATATAACCTTTTCTGGAGAAGCACACTTATTTTTATTGGCAGTTGTCCAGTCGCCCTCTTTTCATTGAAATGACACCAGATTCTACTATTTTAGGTAATCCTAGGATTCATTTTAACATTCAGTAATGGATGAAGTAAATACCAGAGTTGTTACCGCTTTAAGAAAATCCTAAATTTTGCTTCCAGATGTTTTTAACCTGGAGCTTATTAGCTCATGTACTTCAGTTCTCTCAATAAACAACTCTCAAAACCACGCAGCACTTTATGGATAAAGCTGTTACACAGGGGGGTACATACAGACAGTTAAGTTGTAAGACCCACAGCCCACTGCTAACTAATCAAAGGGATCTATACTCACTGGAAATTTCTCAGTAATCTTCAAATGTTGAATCCTCGTGTTGAACAGATTGCATGTTAGCAGCATCCATGAGGTTCTCCTTGAGCCAAAACAAAAGCAGAAATGTAGCAAACAGGCAGCTGGAGCAGGACAAAATCTAACTCAAGACCAAACTAACCCTGCTGCAATATGTACTCTGAAATGATTTATCCAAGAGCTGGCATTAGTGAGGCTCCACCAAGCTCCTTGTTGCTAGGCCACCCAGTTATGCTAAAGATGACTTTACTGGCATAGAATTAACTGGTTACCATATTGATATAAAATGGAGAGTTGCAGCTTAGTAAAATTTCACAATAAGGGAGCCAGGGGCACTTAAAGGATTTAAGTGCCCAACCATCTTTGCAATCCACCCAAGACATACTGAAGAATCATTCAGTAGAAAACACACAGAAGTACTGCCAAATCAATCCACATGGTTTTAACAAGGAATAATCTCTCTTTTATTACATAATATTGTATATATTAATATTTTCATAAGCATGTTATGTTTATGCTGGCACCAAGTCTTAATCACTCCATGGTAAAGCTGAGTTCTATTGTCCTAGCTAATTTTAGGCAGGAACAACTTGAGTGCAAACCACAAAACAATAAATAAGATAAATGAGTATGACCCACTGCAAAAGCCTTTTTGTCACCCTGATCTTTGGAACGTCATTGTCAATTACCATCACAATACAGCTTGCTATGATAATCACAGATTGGCATACCATTTAAGTTAATAATTTATTCTCATCCACCTCATTTAAAGATCAAACTTCGAAGTTAGTGTTTGTAATTTTCAGTGTTTGAAACTGGCATGTTGAAGAAAGCCACAAAGCCAAGAACACACCCTGAGCTTTCAAGACTTTCAAAGAACCAACAATACTAAAACCAGGATTTCAATACACCGTCTAAGTAAAAACTAGTTCTGAAAACCACATAAGGAGGAGGTAGGCAGAAGAAGGAAAAAGGTTGTGCAATATTCAAACTAAAAAAAAAAATCTATAAAAACACTTTGAGAAGAAAAAACAGCTATTATAGGAACATGAACTCTGAATGAAGTATGTATCATATGATTCTTGTGCATGTACAAAACTGAAGTCATATTTTGTCACAGTGGAGTCATGTTTTAGTGCATTAATAGTCCTAAGGAACTCATGTGAATTGTGTAAGCTGTCACTTGTTCTAGCAGTGACATTCCGTCAGACCTCAGAGAAGAACAGTTCTTTATGCTGTCAGCACTGCACCAACCAACAAACTCATAAATATTGGCCACCTGTGGCTCTTACTTAACTGACAGATCTGTGAGGCTGATCTGAACAGGACCCGAGGGACTTATGCCCAGTGGAAAAAAAATGTTAAGGAAGGGGAAATGGGGACAGAAATGGAGCAGCAAGCTTTGATGTGAAATTCAGGCCCCCGCTGCTTGCTGCTCCCATGGTGAAAAGGTTTGCAGTTGGCCTGACTTCTGAGAGACACCAAAGCATCACAAGGGGGTACAGCAAATTGTGAGATAACTGACTGAAAAAGCACATCTGAGAATCTTCTGGATAGCTGAAGAGTTGCTTCAGAACCACTGCCCTCCTTTTTAAGGTTCAGAAAAGCTGCTGAAGTAAGTTTGGGATAGAAATTATACTTAACCTGCAGAATGTCTGTACTCCAAGTTATTTTTTCAAAGGTTAAGCAGACAGGCTGGAATCAATGTGGAAATTAATTGGTAGCATTGACTTTGTTTAAATATATAAACGTTAACTTCAGATACCTTAGCATTTCTTAAACAAAATGAAAGAACAGGTTCTTGGGGAGAATGCAGAACACATCTTAAAAAAGCTTTCTTGAAATGCTCAAAATAAAAGGGCATTTCCTAGTTGTTACATTTTATAGAAGCCTCAAATGATGTGAATAATTCATGTTATTTCAGACCTCAATTTTCTGCTGGATACAGCCAAAGCTGCACTACACCAATGTCAGAAAGAACCTTTCTGCACAGGCTGTACAGAGAGCCACCCATTTTGTTATGTAACAATAAATTGGGTGAACTATAACTAGGCACCACGTATTTTTGTTTATGTGTAGATACTACACAGATAACAGAATGGCAATGATAACTACAAAGGTCAAGATACACACCAAGGCAATAAGAAGAGAATCTGGCCCTTAGCAGAAATTCAGTTTGCCCATCTTCTGTGCTGGTGGAAGGGTGAGATGGATAGCTATGATGAGCACAGTACTGGGCATGGGCTTTGACACTTTCTGAGACAGAGTTATTCAGCTGATAAAAATTGCATGAAACTGTGCAAAGAAGGTTAATGTAAAAGCCACATACCTAACTGTTGTTAAATGCACATTGACCGATCTGGATATACATTTACAGTTTGAAGATAACAGATAACAAAGCTGATAGCATCCATGTGAATGGAATAACTAAAACCCTTACCTTGGCAAAGGCAAAGCTGGGTCATTAGTTTTGCTCAGTTTCCAGCAGCGCCACTTTCAGGGGAAGAGGAATAGGGGAAGAAGCAGCTAAGTCAGGAAAGACTCATGTTCTGCATTATCCTTGGACAGGCAAAATCTAGGAATTATAGAAACCAACCACGTCAGGTAAATACACTTAGCTGCACATCTTTTTTCTTTTGTAGGAATGTGTTAGATGCACACAGTGTTCACTGAATGTGTTATAATGAAGACAATTTGCAGAAGCTGCTCAGAATTTAAACCACATGTTAAAGAGTGAGCACATGAATACAGAATATCATCCCAGTTTTCACAGCTCAGCATCAGATAGGAAACAAGAGGATTGTTTTCTGAAACAACTGCAGACATTCAATAAATCCTCTGCCCCATGCTTATTTTGTTGAGCAGAACAGATCCCCATCAAATTGTAATGGACAAAGTAGAGATTTGTGTTTGGTTTGCTGGGTAAACAAAATTTCCTCCAGTTGCATAAAGACTCTCAGAAAAGCATGAAGATACAACAGAGACAGAAAATATCATGAAATGTTCTTATTTAATTACTGCTTTCACTAGATATCTGATTTTTACTACGCGTGGTGGATAGAATGAACAGATTAGCAATTCTTTATTAAAATAAGCAATAAAGATAAAGTCATGATCTGGGAGCAATAAGAGAGAGATTCAACAAGCAATGTGGTCAGGAGTAGAAATTTGATTAAACTAGAGTAAACTTCTTGAAAAGATCAGTGCATCAGTTGAGCTTTAGTCAGCCACATCATCCTGTAAATTGTTCTCAAGATAAGCCAGTGCATAAATTCTCGTGGCAGAGAGGCATTACTTCAGAGCACTGCTTCCACAGACACAGCCATGGCCTTCAACGGCACTTGGAAAATCGACAGAAATGAAAACTATGAGAAGTTCATGGAGGCGATGGGTGAGTGTCACTTTTCCAATGCTTTCTGCAGGAGAAACACTGCTGCAGCTGAATACAAACTCAAGCTGTCTGAGAACTGCCTTTGGGACAGCCTGTCCTTGGACTGTTTGCTCTGCCCTTCCACAGTTTGCTGCATTTACTTTGAAAGTATTTCGTGGAGAGGGGGAGGATAAAAGGTGCTGAGAAATGTTCTGATTACATTATGTTCATCTTAAGCACCTTAACTAATCCAGGTTTATTTCAGAAGAAAAAAAGAATCTCTAAGTCCACATTTGAGGAAAAGGCTCAGAGAACCTGAATTACAAACTTTAAGTGGAATTCTATAGCAGGAATACTATTTTGATAACACTGAACTAGTTTAAATATTACACAAGAAGGAAATAATCATTCTTCAATTTTACAGAAACACAGTTTAAGTAATTCTAACATCCTGATACTTACTTTAAGTTTGGACAGGCTGTGCATTATATGGATATAAACATAACCACCCCAGTTAGACAGTGGTGTGTATCATATGTGTACTGGTGAATATGGCCTCAATAAAAAGCAGAGAAGAATAAAAACTGGGGTCAGAATGCTGGAATAAACTCATTTGAACCACATAAAAGCCCCTAAAAAGAGACAAATATGGTGCTCTAGGGGTTTGGGGTTTTCTTTCTGATTGATGTTAACTGATTTTTCTAGGTGTTAACATGATGAAAAGAAAGCTGGGTGCCCATGACAACCTGAAGATTACTATCCAGCAGGATGGGAACAAATTCAACGTCAAAGAAGCAAGTAACTTCCGTAGCATAGAGATTGAATTCACTCTGGGAGCCACTTTTGAGTACAGCCTGGCCGATGGCACTGAAGTGACTGTAAGAGTCTTCCTATATAATTCTGTATTTATTATATGATAATAACTTTATGAAGTACAGTTTTGAGATAAATTATTTGTCTTCCTAGCTTGGAATTTAAATTTTACTTTTAAAGAGTGATTGTTGAGGAATGCTTGCAGTTTATATACAAAAGCACAAGTTAATGGTTCAACACTGCACCCATGGAACTCAGGGTTCCATAGAGAGCCCAAAAAAGCAGAGCAAGTAGCAATTTTCTTATGATGAAACCCAGGTAATTGTAATTTTACTTGTTCTAATACTCAAGTCCACCACCTAGAGTGCAGAGGGGGTATTTATAGAAAACTACCTTTTCTCTGTTGATACAACTAATTAAAATAAGGTTTACTGACCACTAAAAGTATCTAGCTTAAGAATTAAGTGCAATTAAATAAACTAATGGTTTTATTAAAATTTCATTTTTACAGCCTTTCTAAAAAAGTGTTAATAACTGGTTTAATCTTTTCTCACTTTAAAGCATTCTGCAGCTTTTAAATCATATCAGTATCAGAACTGTTGCAAAATATCTGGTTTTTTTTTCCCCTTACAGGGATCTTGGAACCTGGAAGGAAATAAACTCGTGGGCACATTTACCAGAAAAGACAATGGAAAAGTGCTCAAAGCATACAGAGAAATTGTAGGTGATGAACTTGTTCAGGTGAGTCAAGCAGTCACTACTTCATAATAGAATGAAGGGAAAAAAAATTTAGAAGCTGTTCTGAAAGTAGGAATATTTTATCAAAGCCACCCATCAAAATTTAAAACTTTAAAATAAAACTCACAAGCTGTGATTTTTATGTTATCCTACACGTGTGAACTGTATTTTATCCATGCATTCTGAAGCCCGTATACAAGTTCTATACAGGAGATAGAGATGAATAGATATACACTGTGTAGATGTGTTGTGGCTACAGGCCCTTTTCCAAGTGTCCTTTAGGTTTTTCCTGAAGCCCCCAAAAGCTGCCCCATGGTGGTTCAAACATCTGCACAGAGAATTGATGCCTGCTGACAACAGGCTGCTTTCCTCATGTTCATCTCCCCAGAGCCTGCACAAGGGCTGGAGGGACCAGCACAGCCACCCCTCACAATTCATTCATTCATTACTGACCCCCTCTTAACAGGGAAGTTTACAATACCAGCCACTGATTTTTCTTCTTAATTTCTTAACAGACCTACGTATACGAAGGAGTTGAATCCAAGAGAATCTTCAAGAGGGGCTGAGCACTTGACCCAGAACAGCAGCAGAATGAAGAAATAGTGAAAGAAGACCATTTTCTACACATCCTCTGTGGGGTTTTTTCCCTTTTATCCCCTCACAGCACCTCCAAAGGTGCAATTTCCTAGCCCTGGTGAAAACACAAGCTAGTTCCTTATGTTACTGTTTTGAATAAAAAAATTCCATTACCATATGCTAAAATGTCTTTACCAAGTCCTATCTGAGTGTCATAAGATAAAAGGCTGAAGAAACTATTTTGCATAAGCAGAACTTAAATATTTTTGTATAGGTTATAAAATGGCAAGTTAGTTTCCTTACCGAGGTATTTTTATTGAGAAAGGGTTTCTCTGTGTACTGAATACTATTTAATAAGGGTGGCAAAACCTCAGATAAACCTGACAACACCCAAGGCTCCAAGACTATCCTATGCAAGTATAAATGTGGAGTAAAAGATGATGTGATAATACAGCTCACTTGGAGGACTTAGATGATACTTTGCTCCTGCCAATAGGAATAATACAAAGCACTCATTGATGATACACGGGTAAGTCACATAATGGAGTTTGATTGTATTAGCTTCTAGAAGTGCAACTACATTTTTAAACATGCAGAATTGGAGTTACTCCAGTTTCTTAGGGGTTCAAGCAATCTGTTGGAAGGGAACTTTAAGATCAAGCTCCAACTCCTCTGCTGTGGGCAGGGACACACTAGACCAGGTTCCTCAACAAACCTGCGTGCTGCTGGCACTCCTGTCCTTCAGCCAAGATGCCCAGAGCTCTTTTTTTTTTGGCTTCTATTGCCGTTGTTAGAAAAAGACTGATTCACCTAATGCTTTGCTAAAGGGTCACAGCAAGAACTTTAGTGCTCTTCAGTGTATCACAGCTCCCCCTTCTGCCAAAATGCTCTCCTAACACAAGCAGTAAACCCACAAAGCACAGCTCCTTTTGCTCAAGCAAGGTAACACAGAGGGGTACAAGGCTTATGACCATTGTTTTGCCCCCAAAATCCCTAATACGCTTCACCTAACATACATACACTTAACCAGTACTTGCTATACAAAGATGAAGTCATCCTTGTTTCTATCGACAGAACTAATTAAGGAAAGTAACTACCCCAAAGTGCATGTTTAGAAGTAATCTCTGTTCAAACACACCTGCTCTGCACACTGCAGCTAGCATTGCTTTGTCCCTTAATGAGAGGTTCAAAGGGGCTAAGGGTTACAAAGAGGAAGGTTTTGTTTAGCATATTGCTCGGTTTCTGGTCTCTCTTCTGGACGTGATGAAAATAATTGCCCTGCTTTCCATATGGAGTGAACTGGCTGGACTGAGGGTGGCATAACCCGACTGTGAGTGTGGCATCAGATTGTGCTGCTTCATTTAATTTCCTCTGCAGCTGTGTGTTATACAAATAAAGGATACAGAATACACTATCTATAGGTTAGTGTTAGTAACTATATGTTCCTTATTTGTTTCGTGTACAAACTCCAACTAAACTTCGAGGAGTGTATCGTAAATCAATTTCAGTTTCCCCAGACTTCTTCACAAGAGGATTTCCCAAATGATCTCTTAGTTTCTTTCAGGGCACCGTCTGCTCTACAATAAACCGTATCAGGGTGAGTTTGTGAATGTTTATTCCCACAGCAGTCCCAGTCCAGCTGACAGGACCAGACCAGCACGGTTTGACAGGGCTGGCCGGCTGCTCTTCCTCAGAGCGTGTCTCACCTGGCAGGGAGCAGCAGCCAGCAGTGCATGGCTACTACTGCAGCAATGTCAGTCGCCAGCCCAGGGAGAGCCCACACAGCGACAGCGAGACAGGCAGGAGCCCCTCCATGTCCAGCGTCTTTACCACAGGAGCCAGACCTGGCGCTACCTGAGGCCGTAGCTGAGGGGAAAAGGGGGAACATGAGGGGATAAGGGCGGTCCCTGAGGGGGGAAAGCGGGAAGGTGAGGGGATAAGGGCGGTGCCTGAGGGGGGAAAGCGGGAAGGTGAGGGGATAAGGGCGGTGCCTGAGGGGGAAAGGGGGGACGTGAGGGGATAAGGGCGAACGTGAGGGGACAAGGGCGGTACCTGAGGGGGAAAAGGGGGAACGTGAGGGGATAAGGGTGAACGTGAGGGGATAAGGGCGGCACCTGAAGGGGAAAGGGGGAACGTGAGGGTATAAGGGCGGTGGCTGAGGGGGGAAAGGGGGACGGTCCCTCGGGGGATGCAGGGCGAGGCGGTACCTGAGGCGGTACCTGCGGAGGGAAGGGCGGTACCTGAGGGGCGGTAGCTAAGGAGGGAAGGGCGGTACCTGAGGTGATACCTGAGGAGGGAAGGGCGGTGCCTGAGGGGCGGTACCTGAGGAGGGAAGGGCGGTGCCTGAGGTGATACCTGAGGGGCGGTACCTGAGGGGCGGTACCTGAAGTGATACCTGAGGGGCGGTACCTGAGGGGCGGTACCTGAAGTGATACCTGAGGGGCGGTACCTGAGGGGCGGTCCCCGGGAGGCGGTACCGGAGGGGCGGTACCTGAGGGGGT
>JAWWMP010000132.1:3679627-3741295 GCA_035047865.1 Dendrocincla tyrannina | reverse complement strand
GAGGGGCGGTACCTGAGGGGCGGTACCTGAGGTGATACCTGAGGGGCGGTACCTGAGGGGCGGTACCCGGGAGGCGGTACCTGAGGGGCGGTACCTGAGGTGATACCTGAGGGGCGGTACCTGAGGGGCGGTGCCTGAGGGGCGGTACCCGGGGGGCGGTGCCTGAGGGGCGGTACCTGAGGTGATACCTGAGGGGCGGTACCCGGGGGGCGGTGCCTGAGGGGCGGTGCCTGAGGCCGCACGTGACCCGGGGCGGGCGGTGCCGCCGCGGGGCGTGGCCGCGGGACGTGCGCCCCGCTCTCATTGGCCCCGCACCCGGAAGTGCCGCCCGCGCCTGCGCGGCGGTGGCGCCGGGGGAGCCGTGAGGAGATGGAGGCGGCGGCGCGGCGGGAGCGGCAGCGGGACCGGGATCGGGACCGGGAGCAGGAGGATGGCGGCCGGCCGCTGTCGCGGTCCCTGTCGGGACAGTCCTACTGGCTGGACCTCTGGCTCTTCCTCCTCTTCGACCTGGCGCTCTTTGTGGTCATCTACTTGCTGCCCTGAGGGCGCGGGCCCAGGTGAGGGAGGGGCCGGGAGGGAGGGAGGAGAGGAAGGTTTGGGAAGGGAAGGTTTGGGAAGGGAAGGGAAAGGAAGAAGGGAAGGTTTGGGAAGGGAAGGAAGGGAAAGGAAAGGAAGAAGGAAGGGAAGGGGGAAAAGGGAAAGGGACGGGAAAGAAAGGAAAGGGAAAGGAAAAAGAATCCCCCATAGGTTGTGCCTCGCGGGGAAAAGGCTCCTGGGAGAACCCCCGGTGTTCCTCCCCCGGAGCGTCCTACGGAAGGCCTTGAAAGCACAATCGCCTGTCAGGAAATGGAAAACCAGCGCGCAAAAGCACTGCAGAAATTCAGCAGGCCTTTTGTGTTCCCCGCAGAGCCGCTGTGTCACCGCGGGACGCACCTCGGAACGCGAGCCGGGGAGGAGGAGGAGGAGGATAAGCAACTGGGAACGCGGCTCCACTCGCAGCTGGATAGAGGAGGCACTTCTTTATAGTAACACAGTGTCTCTCCCTGTGTCACAATGTTGGCGTTACAGGTTTTTACCTGTATCCTGTTCCTGTGCTCCGAACTGTGCCTTAAAGGTTGTGTAAGACACACGGACTGTGCTTTTGTGGGCAGTGCCTGAAGGTTTGTCCAGCAGAAATGGAAGAATTCACTGCTTGAATAAAGTCCACTGAAAGGACACTGCACAGTGGCTGAGAATAAAACCCTGCTCCTGCCTAAACTGAAGTTGTAACTCAGACCTGTTCCCTCAACAGATGAAACTTAACCAGCTGTTTTACTTCCAAAAAGTCAGTCTTGAGGGGTTGTTGATGCTGTTTGGGTTTCTATCATACCCTTCTTTCTTCTTCTTTCTGCACCTTCAGCAGTTACTGAGCCTCCTCAGGGTCAGTATTTATATATTTGTATATAGTAAGCTTTGTACCTGGTCAGGTTTTGGAGAAGAGAGTCTTTCCATCTGTGGATGAAGGGGGTTCAGTTTTCCTTACTATTATTTTTCCCTTGGGAATACTAGTTTCTAATTCTGAGGTGTACCATTCATGGTTGGCTTGTTTTTGGTTTTTTATTATCAGAAATAAATACAATAACTATATTGAAGAGACTTTGAAGTGTGGAGTGTGCCAGTGTTTCCTAACACATCCAATGAAAACAGTCTGCCATACTGGGATTTGGGATGCAAAAGTGGGCACATGATCTTTCCCTTGATTTTTATTTCATTGTTGAAGACAATTCTGCTTTGCTTTATGTGTCAGACCTACACTTTAAGAACAGAGATTCCTTTCCCTGGTGGTATTTATGGTCTTGCCTGCTGGTTTCAGAGGTCTTGACTCAGGGTGCAGAAGAGCACTGAGCTGTGATTGCATTCTCCTAAGTTTTTAAAGAGACAAGTTCACTGCTTCTCTTTTTTTTCCCCTCCCATGGCATGATTTCACCAGGGAAAGCTCAAGGGAACAACCTATTAGGGAAGCAGTGTAGTGTTCCATTTCTCTTCTGGTAAGGAAGACGTATGAGATGAAGCCTTCATAGCGTGAGATTTCAAGGTATGTTCCAGTAATTTAGTTTTCTCCTTCAGGCAGACGTGATATTATCTCAGAAAACTTAAGAGTCACCAAAGTGCAGGCTTGTGCTATTTCACAGCACCTGGGGTTTGGTAATACATATACCCAGGCAAATTTTGCTTATCCCCAATAAAGGTGGAAAGAGAGCTTGTGTAACTAAATCAGTCATTTGTCACCAAACAGGTGGGATTATGGTATTAAAATAGCTTTATGCATTTTGTGGATATTAAAAAAGTGTAATCTGTTTTACAGCTTTATAAACAAATACTTAAGGTGATGAATTTTACTGTTCAAAAAAGATAACCACCCTCTATAAAAACTTTAAACCATCAACAGCAATGTTATCTGTCACTTTAAAAATGGTAGTTCTGGAAAGCCAACTTCTTTAAAAATGTGGAATACAAAAAGGAGAGACAATAAAGACTTTAAATATTTATCTTGATATTTTGAACAAGCAGAACTTCGCAAGAAAATAATTCTAAAGACTGAAAAATATATTAATTACAAGACTTGTTAATATCTTTACTGTTACAAAAATTGTCTAGGCTCTTATACAAATCTATAGCCGGGAGGGGACATTTATAAAAAAATAAATAGGCACCCTAGGTAAGTTAAAACGAGTTATCACATATTAGTTAGCAAATATTACATACATACATGGAGTGCAGAGTCAAATATAAAAACAAAGGTGCCTCGATTAGCTGTCTATGTATGATAATTAAATACCTGGTAAACATGGGTCACAGAGAAGGTTTTCTGGTAAGATTGTTTCAAGCCAAGCGAGGAGACTGAAGAACATCTAAATCACGAGGAGTTCACCAGTTGTGCTTCCTGGGAGCCGAGTTCATTGGTATCAGTAAGAGGCATTCATATTGCTCCTGGTACAGAAGTATCAACATTGCTAGGCATGTTTAAAAATAAGTGTTCTAACGCCCTTCACAGTTGTTGCTGTGCTATTCATACATAAAAATACTGTCATTTCAAATACAAGATTTTTTGTTGCAAAACATTTTACAAATTATACATTATTTACAAATGCCAATAATCTTTGTTTTATACACAAGTATTAGAAGACAGCTGTACTTAACTGGCTATGTATATTATGTAACATGGCTAGATGAACTAGAAAAGTTTCATTTACAGGGTCTGAAATCCCTCTCAAAAATATTACAATAGGAATCACTCAAGTTCTTACATTTTTAGTGTTCTTCTGTATTCAACTGATTTTCTTACAAAAGGATCATTGTTTAAGTTGCTGTTTACCAGCAGCCATACCTAAACATGCATAGTATTTTCACTATAAATTCTTTAATTCATTTTTTTTGCCAAGTGCTACAACTAATTTTCATCAAGAAGGTAGAAATAAGGTTAATCTGAGATACCTGGATTGTTGCATATATATGATGTTCCAGTTCTACTGTAAGTTGCATGTCATTTAAAAGAAAAAAATCCTGACCTTGCCACAAAATAACCAAAACTAGTGTTTATCTTGGATAATTGGGCTAAACAATTGCCAGCATTTGGTTGAAGCACTAAAACTCACGTACATAAGGTTATTAACATAAAAAAAAGCCTTTCTAACTTATCAGTGCAAGAATAAGCAAGAGTGTTCATTATGCATATTTAACCTTGTTGCATTATTTTCGTAACTAAAAGGCATTGATGTTTAGGTAGAATCAGCAGCACCCCAAGTTAACACTCTAATGTGCATCATGGAAAAACTTAGCCATTTTGGATGGTGTCAGGCTTTGCTGACATTGCCTCAGCACATGCTAGTCCTGTGCACTGGTTTAACTACCCAAATAAAAGCCAAATTAATCCTCCTCTTTGTTTACTGAAATAAGTCAGGTTCACAAAAGACAAGGGAAATGCTAGAGCTGCCAAAACTGTAGGCAGAGTGACAGAGCAGGGAAAGAGGAACCTGTTCTTTCCATGCCCTTCAGCCACCACAGTCTGAACGGCTGCACGTTCAGCCTCATCTGCTCATGCAGACCATGCCCATGTGTAGGGCTGTTCTAAATGAGCAGACACGTCAGTAAAAAAAAATTAAAAAAAAAATTGAAAAATCAAATGTGTGATCCCCTTGAACCACTGCTCAAAATGTCAAGCTGAAAAAGAGGAAGTTTAATAAATAGCAGCATTGACTTTGCATGCAGTTGGAGGGTAAGTCAGAACTGAACAAAAGCAGTAACACTATCTAAAACCTCACAAAACTAATCTTTTGTAGTTGCATGATAACTCTGTATTTAAAATTAGCATCCTATTCTGTTATACTAGTTTGTAACTTATGTGGTTAAATTTAATAAGTTAAAGTATATAGCTTACAGGATGAACAAAATCTGATAAATGTGTTTAAAAACGTACATTAACAGAGAGCAGGGGTATTAATAGGACAGTATTACTGCAGTTTACTTTAATTCCCTTTGAAAGTCTCATTTAACACTTGCAAACCAGGATGGTTTTTAAAGAATTATTATTATTAAGGCTTTTTAAATAAAAAATAAATCCTCTGGGTAAACTTGTATTAAAGACACTTGAAGGTTTGTGAAAGCACAGACTCTCAGAGAAGTCAGTTGAAAAAACCATGTCATCTCCTGCTACCTCTCAGGACAACTAATGCTCTGTTATGATTGCATTTACTGCATTTTATGTGGTAGTGTGTTTATCCCTTTTGTTAGTCTCAGTACATAGTGACCACAGTCTGAAGGAGCACTTCTCAAACTGCAACTAATTAAATCTTCTTACAGAAGTAGTAACATCCAGTCGATCCTCCTGCTCTAAGATGTGTGCACCCCAAGGGACCATGTTTAATACAAACTGTAGAAGACAAGCTGAGTAACAGAGGTAAGCATTAAGGCAACTAGAGTAACAAATCAAAGGACCACAAGTTTAGCACCTCTTCTGTGTTCGCCTCCAATGTGCATATTCATTTGAACAGTCAGCTGGGTACCTGGTTATCCCACACACAGAGCCAAGGTTTGTGCCTGTTTACAGACTACACGAAATGCCAGTCAGATGCAGGTGTGGGGTTTCTTACGGATCTATCTGCTGCAGTGTATGCCTTCTGCATTTGCCTTGTACCTCTGCTCGGGGGCGGGATGCCTGGGCTCCAGGGTGCTGTGGTATGCAGCACTCAGTTCCACTCCAGCTGCCGGAGGCTGCTTCTCCTTGTGGAAGCTCCCACTCTCTGTGAAGTACAGCTTGGGCCTCTGGTGGTACTTCATCCTGTACGTGTCAGTCATGCAGCTGTCCACTGAGAAGTAGGTTGTCAGGGACACGCTGTCATTGCCATCTGCATAGCCAGGACTCGGCCCCGTGTGACGGGGGCCCTTCTTTAACAAGCTCTCAGACACGGTCCAGAAGTCATTAACTGGTAAGCGAGGTGGAGAATCTGGTTTGTGGACAAACAGCTCGTTCCCTGGGAAGGGCTCTCTAAGCCTCTGCTCGGCCGGGAGCACGCCGGGTTCTGATGCAGGTTTTGGGGGCACACTTGTCTGCCTCAGTGGGTTACCTTGCAACACTTCTGGTGATTTCACATCCGCTGCCAAGCCACCCTCTGAGCCCGGCAGAGTGTTCAGAGCGTATTTCTTGGGGGGCAAAGGGGGAGGAACGTTCTGGTACACTGCTTCAGGCACCCAAAGGGTGTCTGCCCTGCAGAGCGGGTGCCCGGCGTGCTCGCCGGGAGGGGCGGGCAGCACCACGGGCCTTTGTGACACGGACTGTGGCACCAGGGGTGCCAAGCCCACCTTGGGGCCAAGCGTTCTTGTGTGCTGGGACTGCGGCTGGGCAGAGGGGGCAAAGTCACCATGAAGCAGCTTCCTCCCACAGGCGTTCTCCGGGTAGGGGTGGGACACGCCGTCGGGACAGTACGGCGGCACCGTCACCTTCTCAAACCTGTCTGGGTGAAGCCACTCCGAAGGGTTCTGCTCGTTCGCCTTGTTCCTGCTTTCTGACTTCACGATGTCTTTGACAACTGGCTGTAGGGCTGATGATGGGAAAAACTTCCTGCTGGTCTCGGGCATTTCAGCCCTAAAATACAAAGCCACACAAGATGTCAGTATCCCTAAAAACATACCAAGAGGTTCAAGTAAAGCAAGGATTTTTTCAATGACAGTCTTGGTAAAACTGCCTAAATATTCAAGCTGACAAGATTTCTGCAAGGTTTCTTTCATTTGAAATGTAAAGTGGTCCTCCCCACCCCCAAAAAAAATCTCTGCAAGAGATGCAAGGTAAGATAAATTCCTTCAACATTCAGGACTATGTCAAACATGATCTCTGCTGTCTTCTAAGCATCCTTGTGACTCTGATACATCCACTTTTCAAATACTAGATGTTACTTTGGCCTGCTAAATTTGTGGTTAGATTCCTGACTGCCAAAAATATTCAGTATCTTAACTTTCCAATGCTTAATATTGATTATTGTAACATAACAGAGTTCAGTGTTTCTTGCACTATTATGGAGTAAATGAATGACAGTATTAGTTACCTCTTTACTGGAGGACTGGGCACCTGCAAATGTAAATCTGTTGGGAAACCAACATGAGGTCTGTAATTGACTTCAGAATTGACCTGGTCTTTCCTCAGATCTGGGGGTAGAAAAAAAACATTCAAAATAAGCAGATAGACAGTCCAGTTCCTTCTTTGTAATTCCTCAGAGGTTGCAAAAACAAACAAAACAACAGGAGAATGAATCCATTTCAAGATTTGAAACTGATCAAAATAGCTATTTTGAAGACAATCTGTCACAGGTGGTCAGATCTTACCTTAATCCTAAATAATCTGGGGGAAATTTCCTGGGTTTTTATTACCAGAAAAGAGGTTATTTCACAATTTTGAAGCCCTACAGACATACTTTCAACATCACCTTAATATTTCATCTTACTAAAAGCACACTTTCAAAAGCAGCTTTTTTTACAAAAGCATGCTTATTCAACCATCCCAAGTCATTTAAATTACAGATCAAAAATGATTTATGAACTCTGAAATTTCACATCAGGTAACAATAATTAAATTGAATGAATGTAGAGATTGGGCATGTTTTAGGGTCTTCTTTTCTTTTTTTTTTTTTGCATGTGGGTTTAAATAAATACATTCTTTGAAGCAATTAAAACCTTAGAACACTGTCACTCAAGAGTCCCAAACGCACACCACTGAGTGCCTGGGCCAGCACTTCTGCACTCACCCTCCAGAAGCTCTTTTTACTGACAGGCAAAGAATCATTCCCTGAAAATACACTATTTATGAACATGGCAGCTCCTAGTGAACAGTAAATAAAGGAAGTACTGAAGTTTTTGCATCAACACCACCTAGAATAAAACACTCTCTTTTTGCAAGTGACAAGCAACAGTCTATTTGTTCAGGGACAGATACTGTAAGTCTTCCTAAAGCAGTCATATAATCAGTCACCTGCTCTGAAGCCATCCAAAGGAATGCATTATTATTATTAATATTATTACTACTACAATTGCTTGTTTTGTCTGGGTCTAGACTAGACTCATAACTACACACCTGTTTCACTTGTTACTTCCCCAAGTTTAAGTATTAAAATCTGGGAACTTTTGACTCATGAACATAGGAGTCAAAAGCCCCACAAGAGAACAGAACTAAACTAAAAACTCTGGTGATACTCGTTTTGAGGGTCAGTATCTGCCCTGTCTTTAAGTGATGAAAGACTAAAGACACACAGGTAGCAGCGGCTAACCCAGCATGCAGCACAACAGACAAAGCCCCACTGTGGCTTTCCTCCAAGTCTCGAAATTGAGCAAAGAAATCAATTAAAAATCTTGCATGATAAACAATACCACAGCCTCAGAAATAACACTTACAGGAAAATGCCATTATTAAGGGAGCTTGTGTGAGAGGGTAAGTAATTAACCCAAAAGAAAGGTAGAAAGTGCTGCACTGAGCCACAGGGCTACCCAACACTGACTTAACATTTTGAGGAGAAAACAGCTGAAACCTGCTGCAGGTGGCGATGTGTTTCCACCAGACACAGCTCGCTCGGGCTCTGCGATTCCTGCCAGCTCAAAAATAGACCTGATATTTCCCTTCTTTCTGACAGCACGTCTGTGCACGGATAAAACCAGGCACTGCCCCCATTGGGAATTTTGGCTGCATGTCCTCTGCAAAGCTAAATATGTGTGGCACACAGCTGGAGCCCCACAGCCTTATCAGTGGGGTGGCAGGAGCTGGCAAGAAAGGAGAGGAAGCTCTTCTAGGAGGTACGAACCTGCCTCCTTGTCTGGATTTACCAAACACCTCCTTTCACATCCGAGCACGCAAGGTGGGTTTTCAAAAGATCAACACCCGTCCTACAGCCCGCAGGTAGGGAGGACAGACACCTTCTCCTCTGGTATCTCCAGATACAGAACATCTGCAAAAATCTGGAAAGTCCATTTTACTGTGGGGGAAAAACCCCCAAATGAACATAAATACAAAAACCCCACAAGAAACTCCACCTAAAACTTAACTCCATATTATATTCAATTTCCTTCTAATACACGTTTCCTGGTGGATTTTTTTTCCTAAAAAAAACCCTTTTTCTGTACCTTGTCTTCTTTTCAATATTTTTTTTTTAAGTTGTCAATAAAACCACCAAAGTGCACTACTTTTCGTAACACATATGGTGGCAGGTTCCTCTCTCTTAACCCAGATGACTTCTGAATTAAGTTGAAATGACAGGCAAACTTACTGGAAGCTTTGGAAATGTGGAACAAGAACATGATCGAAGTCAAGAAGGTGAACACATTATAACTTGTCCAAAACAGAATATTGTTTTTAAAAAATGGTGACAAATCATCAGGGGAAAAAAGAAAAAAAAGAAATCCTTATATTCAAGAAACTGTACTTTGGGAACAACATTCAGTTGCAAAACCTTTCATATATATCTTTGTCATTTAAAGGTATTTCAGAAAAGCATTTATTTGTTTCTGTTTCTTGTTAAGTAAATGAAATAGCTGCATGCTTTAATTCTCTACTCAATTCTTCAAGCTCTATATTCATGTACACTGACTGCACCATAAGGGTAAGGACTGGATTTCCTTAAGTGTAGCTGCATATTTTAAATTATTACTACAAATGGATGGCTTTCCTAAGCAAGTGAGTTGTGTTTTCAGAACTGTGGTTGGTTTGTGGGGTTTTCTGAAGTGACAAATAAGCAAAGGCAATTTGGATTCTTCTTTTCTCACTCACCAGAGCTTCAGAATGATTCTAGACTTCAGTTGGAGTTGTCACATGCTATTGAACTGAATAATTAATGGGAAAACCATTAAAATTACAGTCATCTTTCTTCAATTTGAAGCACGTGAGGTTGGAAATTTTGCTCTCACGCTGCTCATGTCACATGTTCTTTATAAACAAACAAAAAAATGGGCCTCCTCAGTTCATCAAGATCAGACATAAACACCAAGTCATTAATATGAATTATGGATGCTACATCTGCTTATTTGCATTTTCCTGCCAAATTGTGACCACACAAATTAAGGATTGGCCTTGGGGGACCTTTGCTTGGGCAAAACTGTCAAGTGCTTAGTGCCAGTGTAAGCAGCAGCCATTTGATCTGGCCACCACTGCTCAATCCAGTGTTTCTATCTTTATAATGCTCTAACAATAAGTTTATTTTTGTAAGTCAGGGACAGAATTCCTCAACTGCTGAACAGTAGCCTTATTCAGCTCCAGTTAAAAGTGAGGAGCTGGAAAAGCACAGTTACACAAACGGTGGGCAGAATTACAAGTCCAACATTATTTCCATAAGAAGTTTTCCACACAGAAAACCCACTCAGACACATTTTTTTGGAGTTGCCATGACAGCCCAACAAAGATTTCTTATATTCTATTCCTCTCTCAGAAAGGACTGAGGTGTTGTTTTTTTTAAAAGTCCAAGTTTCTGGGAGTCTGTTTGGTTCTTACCTACCAATCCATGTCTTGTTCATAACAGAGATAAAACATAGGTAATACAGCTGTAAATGACTACTATTGTCCTTGCTAAAGGTGTCCTGACACACTTTTAAACAGAGATGAAATAAATCTTTAACCCCACGTGAAATTATCCCATTCTTCAGGTTATCTTTTCTGTCCATGAATCAGTTCCACTAAAAGTATTATTTTCCAAAACTTGCACACATGAGATCTTCACAGCTGACTTCAAGACATACCTTTTTTGTTATGAAGCTATTCAAAAGTTAGTTACTGAATTGAAACAACTGATTAGGTGGGATTCTACTATCAATTTTTTAAGAAAACCTTGAGGGTCACCTGGAATCACTACATTTCTCTAAAACTGAAGGTTGAAAGCTTAAGTATACTTAAGGACTCTCTCCAGAGGACACTTTGTTTTAACCCTCCTAATTTTTCATGCCAATAGAGTCCGTCCTTTACATATTTTTCCCTGTTGTTTTTTTTCTTTTTTTCCCCCCACCTAAGTTCATTTGATAAGAAAGGTGTAGTACAGAACTAGAGCAGAGTCTAAGTCATGCAAAACCAGATCTTTGCATTCCATGCAACTCAGTTTTGGGTTGGGTTTGTTGGGGTTTTTTTTTCACTTGTCAAAATAAGCAAACACCCAATTAGTTCTCTTTCTAGATCCAAAAAAATAGACGAGAATAAGGACAGAAAAGGCAGAAGTGATATGGCAACACTGCCCATTTTAAGTCTTAGGAGAAACTATACTATACTATACATTATTTGAAAAGAAGTATGATATCTATAAAAATCAACTGTTTCCTGAGGAAGCAGCCCAGTATTTATTGCCCCTCTTTGTACAAGCACCCTTCCATTGTTTCAGCAGCAGCAGATAATGATTTTGGCTGGCCTCATACTGACCTATAATATTTATATGCCAAGGCATTTATCAACTTTTTAAAACCCCAGCAGACATATTAGTATGTAAAAGGAAGTAGACTTCCTTATTACAAGTGTTTCTTCCTGATACTGCTTCATATCTTGAAGGAAAACAAATGGTACCACAGTCCACCCAGACATTACAAAAAAAAAACTTTAAAAAAAAATCTTCCTTAGTATCCACCAAGGAAGTTCACAGAAATGCTTTTGGGGAACACACAGGGAGGGAACCAAATTACCACGGTTTTGTATTTGGGTTGTTTTTTGGGGGGGAGGTAAGGGGGAGAGAAACATGCACACTTGCCAGAAACAAAAGAAACCCAAAACCAAAATAACAACAAAGAAAGGATATGAACACTTTTCATCTTCATCCATCAGTATAAAACTCACTGAAAAGCTTTAACAAAATTTCTAGTTCACTGTGCAGGAAAAACACCCACCAAACATATTTCCTTTGCCAGTTTCAAGAAGACAGAGCACACAGGCTATGATGAGTCAGTAAGAGAAATCTCTACTGAAAATAAGTATATTAAAAACTCCCATTCCATCATGCCCAAAGCAGCCACAAATTCCATGCCAGTTTTCTTCTAATCCACTGCAATACAGCCAACCTGATACACAAATTGCCTAACTTTGAAATATTTGGTTATGGCTTGTTAAAAGAAAGCAATGGTAAATGGTACGTAGAGTTTTTAATTTCGTGAAATGTGAAGACATTACTTTATGCAGCAAAATTATAAAATACAAAAGGCTAACCAGAAATCCGTCCATCTCTTGTGTGATATTAATAAGTATTCAAATTCTGGTGCATCTGAAGTGTTTTTTGAGTTCTTACCATGGAAGTTCCTGTTCTGCTGGGGTACCAAATGTAACACATGGTCAGCTTTTTTGGTTGACAAGTTCTGTTCGCTGTAAAAGAAGCAGATACGTGATTTGGACACTCTTTTTCACACTGCTCCCACACGTGACAGGCTGTGCTGATCACAGAAATTCAGGATGACCTCAATCTTTTACTATGGACAGGCAAAAAAGACTGATTTTGCTTCCTTGTGGTTCCAAAACAATCCAAGACATTTCACTACAGAAGCTGCTTTTTCTATGTTTTAACTAAAAAAGTTCATTTTGACAACTTGCCACAACACTTTATGGAGTAAGTTCTAAATGTTTGCAACTCCACTTAGAGAACCACAGAATCATGGAACGGCTTGGGCTGGAAGGGACCTTAAAGATCATCTCATTCCATCTCCCTGACATGGGCAGGGACACCTTCCACTAGCCCAGGTTTCTCAGAGCTCCATCCAACCCAACCTTGGACACTTCTAGGGATGGGGCAGCCACAGTTTCTCTGGGCAACCTGTGCCAGGACCTACCCACCCCCACAATAAACAATTTCTTCCTAACATCTAATCCAAAACTACTCTCTTTCAGTTTGAATCCATTCCCCCTTGTCCTACATGCTCTGGTAAAACGCCCCCCTCCATCTTTCCTGTAGGCTCCCTTCAGGTATTGTGGAAGGAAGTGAAAGCCTTTCCTTTCCTGGCATTTGCTATTGTCTTTTCCCATCAAATAACTTTCCATGAAACAATATATGTCCAAAAATTTGCTGACATCTAGAAGCCATTTGTGACTAAGCTTGGTCTCTTCAAGAAGCATTTGGACAACACTCTGAGGCACATGGTGGGATTCTTGGGGTTGTCTTGTCCTGTTGCAGGGCCAGGAGTTGAACTTTGGTGGTCCTTGTGGATCCCTCCCAACTCAGGATGTTCTAGATTCTATCTGTGCTCTTTCATTTTATGGATATAAACAAGACTTAAAAGAATAATGGATCCCTCCTAGTACTATATATATTCCATATACAGTTTAAGATACACAATACAGAAAACTGCATGTGGAAGGATTCTAAATTTCTGTTTCACAACACCACAAATTTAGGTTGGAATGGACCTTCTCAGACCATCTAGTCCAACTTCCCTTGCTCAAACAGGGTCAATCCATGCCCAGGATCACATCCTGCTGGGTTAGGAATATCTGCACAGAGATTACACAACATCCCTGAACAACACACTTATTACTAACATCCATCAGTTCTAATGAAGTTTAATAAAATATGGCTACTACCCACATTTTTGGCCACTTTTCAGCAAAGACTTTTTTCCAACAGTTCAATCAATGACCAGGTGATCAATATCTATCTGAAGTGTTGTAGAGCACTGTGTTTCTGCCCAGGGAGCAGGAACAGCACACAGGATTCACCCCCTGCCATTGCCATCTCCCTGCCAGTACAAATACTACAGGTATGACTTACACAGCCACTGTTCCACCTCCCATGGCAAGTTACCCACAGTCTAAAAGTCTCCTAAGTAAAGCAGTGTAGCAATTATGACAGAGGAACACGCCCTGTCCCTCAGCACAGCCTCAGTGCCTGGCCCAGTGCCCTGCACAGAGAACCAGTGCTGCAGCCTCAGAGTGAAGGTAAATTGAACACTTAATTGCCCGCACCCTTATGTCTAGGCACACTCCAGCAATCCACATACCTGGCCTCAAGCAAGTTCCAAAGCATGTTTCCTTAGGTTTTTTTTGTTTTTAAACAATACATAAATATTAGAGCAGCTGATTTTTCTATGAATGCAACCTGTGCAAGCTCTGAGAGCACGAGCATTACCTGCAGGAAGCACTTTCTTTCACATTCTTGACATCTGCTGGATTGATTCCTTCAATGACAGGCGAGTCTGGATTTGCAGATCCATTGCTGATATGATCACTGCTTTCATATCCAGATTCTGTCCTCTGAATTTGCCAGTTGTCACCGTGGATTTTTCTCTCTGTAAATCCTTTGCCTTTTTCAGTGTTCCCTTTTCCCTCCGAATCCAGTGAACTTCGACTTCCCGTATCCTGTTTTGTTTCATCTTCATATATAGTCATTAAACCCTTCTGCATTTGGTTCTCCTTTGGCCAGTGGTTAAAGCTCCGCTCCTTTTCGTGCTTAGATTTGCTGCTCAGGTTTGCCTTGTGCTTTGGGCTGGGCTGTTTCTTCTCAGTCTCACTGAAAATGCTGTCCACATTCAGCGTCTCCCGCATCGGTTTCCAGCCTTTACTTCTGCTCCTGCTGCTGACGCTTCCTTTGTCCCTGGAGTCCTGGCTGGTGTCCGTGTCGTAGCCAGTGACACCATCAGCCCGTGTCCTTGCCACTGGTTTGTCCCCAGCAGCAAAAGACTCTGTTTTAGTTGAGCCAAGCACGTGTGCAGAAAGCTTTGCTGGGTGAGGTGCGTTGTCGTGCTTGTAGGGGCCTCTTCCCTGGCTGCTGTAAATCCGCTGATCCACGCAGTGCCTGAGCCCGTTGCCCACTGGGGGAGACCCCGACTTCACACTGGAACGGTCCTCCCCCATCAAGTCTTGTAAGAACAAAAGAAAAAAAAAGCTCCATTACAGTTCTCATTAATGTTTCATGGAATGGTTAGGGTTGGAAGAGACCCTAAAAGCCACAGGCAGGGACACCTTCCACTAGACCCGGAGCCCCATCCAACCCGGCCTTGAACACTTCCAGGGTGGAAGTGGCCATTTAACTGATATTATTAAAGTACTAATGCTTCTTACGGTATCTCTACAAATCCAGCACACATTTCAGAACACTGCAAACTGGGAAGCCCTAATCTGACTGTGTGTTCTCTGAAAACCCATTGATTCTCTGGTAACATTTTTTACATGTACCTCTTTGTCTCCCAGACTCTTTCCGTGGTCCTCTGTCAGCATCTTTTCGTAAGGATGGGAAGTTTTTCATGTCAGCAGCTTTCTGAGCACACTCTCTGGATAAGTCCTTCAGCCTGTCCTTTTGATCACTGTAACCCAACTTAGCTGCAAGAAACACTCCCTGTCAAAGATCATCACTCAAAAGTCATTCATCATCAACACACACATATATGTTTATGGGCCATAACCTCAGTTCTTAATACTTCTACTACTTAAAAAGACTAATGGATTACATAAAAATTAGATTTCTTTACGAACAAAGTCCACTCACATAGAGGACCACAAATAATGCTACATACATCACAATACTATTGGGGAAAAGTGTTCCTCAAGTGGCCACTGATCCACAGATTCAGCCTCAAGTCACTGATGTGCCTTTTAGCCCACAACATGCCTGGAAAACATGATCATGATTGAGAAATGGATCAAGGCCTCAAGAGCCACTTTAGTGAGGGAATAATGAGGATAAATAAAAAAAAAATACTCTGCATTTACAGTTCTCTGGAAAAGTTAACATTCCATGGCAGGGACTCAGATGTCATTTAAACACCAAAGGAATCTTTGAACAACAACTA
Organism: Dendrocincla tyrannina; assembly: GCA_035047865.1. Lineage (NCBI taxonomy): Eukaryota > Metazoa > Chordata > Aves > Passeriformes > Dendrocolaptidae > Dendrocincla > Dendrocincla tyrannina. The sequence goes on along the minus strand of JAWWMP010000132.1, from coordinate 3,726,043 downwards.
AGTCAGCCACTGATGGAATTCTTGCTTTGGAAACAGTTCTACTCCCGAGGTTACCATACACCTGAAATATTTCATAAGACAACATACTAGGGGGTTTTTGGGTGAGAATGGGGAATGCCTACCTGGACCTCTACCACCACTCGCCTGAACGTGGCTTCTACTGAATGCTGAATTATCTGGCTGAAGCTTTTTATTACTCCTTTGATTAGTGGGGTCTCCAATTCCATTCTCTTTCACATGCTCTGATTTAGCAGCAGAATGCTTTTCAAATCCTGTCAAACAATACATTCATCTTTAGAAAGAGAAATCATCCTAAATTAAAATTCTCAATACCTAAATTAAAAAAAAAAATAAGGAAGCTTTTTAATTGGAGATTTTAAAAAAAAAAAACCAGAAGAAAACCCTCACCAAAACCGACACTACATTTCAATATACTAGGCAATAGGGTTCTGTAATATTTTATATACTGCCATATTTGCAGTGGAAGAGGGCCCTCCATTCTTTCCTCCCTGAAGCAGTCTATGCCCCATCACTATGCATTATGTGAAGAGGAACATGTCAAATTCAATTTGGCTTTTATTTAATTTCCTGTTAAGATATGTTTCAGATTAAAATACGAAAACCCCAACAAGAAGGCAAGCAGTACAAACTGCAGAACCAAAAGGTTGGGTTCTTACACATTGAGACCTGTTGTATATGAATCTCAAAGAAAGGAAGTTTCCTGAAGCTCCTTCTGATTTTTCCAAAGTTCTGAGCTGTGCTCTCTGTATATACACATATATTATATATATATGTATACACAAACACACACGCTCCAAATCTATCTCCATACGTACATGAAGCTTTCAAGTATCTTTTTATGGCACTTTTAAAAGGTATTCTGAATGTTTCAATACACACACAAGAACATCTGCATATAAAAATACACCACAATTTCCTTCTGAAGTTGTGCAAAGCACTTCTGAATCTACAATAGAACATCTTTTTTCCCATTATCCATCAGTCTCAATTTTTATTCCCTTATTAACCAAACTGTTCTAACATTGAATATATACACTAATCTCTTTTCTTTTGAGACCCTTTAGGTAACAACTAGCAAAAGTATTTCAGGGCAAAGCAGCCAGTCCTTTTTTATAAGCCCCATTTCAGAAATACAGCTGATACTGTTATTAAAAAAAATAAAATATGTTTAATTACCCAAGTCTTCCCCATTTCCTGCTGCTGCTTTGCACTGAGACCAGTGAATAATCTGCTTTGGTGCATCTTCTGGAGACACAGCTGTGCCATCTGGGTTAGCATAGAATAGCAGCAATGGCTGGAAGTGACACCGAATGCACCTGGACACCACGTCTTTCCATTTCGTTCCAATCTGAGGGAAAAACCCAACAAAACATAACCCCAAAACTTTACCAACAGCACTGAACCCAAATACACAAAGAGTTATTTATCAAACAACGGGTTCCAAATGCCTAATTCCAAAGGTACTTCAAGATTTGACATTTCAGCATGTTGGTTTACATAAACTACAACAGAAAGATAGACCAATATTAACTGGTAAATGGGACAACATTTAGAATATCATCCCTATTAATACAGCTGCCAGTATCTTCTTTTTCTCTAAAAGAAGTACAAATTCAACAGTACACAGTGCATGAACATTCTGAAGCATTCAGCACCTCTAAGGCACGACTGTGAGGTAGTGAAGCCAATTCCAAAATTCATTAGTGAAAAGCAGTTTACAAAAGTAAAGGTTTATTACAACAAAAACACTGGGTCTGACTTGCTTCAAGTTTGCTGCCAGAAGAATGCACCCTAGGAAAGAGAACTGAATTTGGTAGGAGTAAAAGCAGCATTTACCTCTTTGACATTAGCATCATCAAACAGCACCCACTTGCAGCTCTTGGTGTGAAAGGCAAAGGCACAGTAATGTCGGCTCGTGTAGCAAATCATTCCCACGAGAAAAAGCTCACTGTTTTTGGCATTTTCATCTGTAACCCTATAAAACAGCTGTAAAAATGATTACATATTTTAAAACACGTGTGTAAAGCATTTAACCTTGACTTCCTGACCCACTGCTGGCATTTCACCAAGACAATTGGCATTGAATGTCCTGTGGCATTGTACAATTTCCCTGAGTACAAAAATACTTATTTTTGCACTTAACTAGATATATTTTAACTATATTTTTAAAATTTTTTTGGCCTGTTTGAAAGTGTAAAATATTAATGCTCTGGAAAAATTCCCCAAATTTCAAACTGCAAATGATATTCCTGGATTTTCAGCTAGGAACACACCTACATTAACCTTGGTGCTTAGGCACAGGCCCAACGCTTCTGCCAGGACGTTTTCCTCTCACAGGAACTCCATCACATTATAACGAATGGCTAAAGTGGACATAAACTTCAAAGTCAGACTGTGCTTTTCAAAAATACATATGAGTATTTCTATGCCATACATATCTACATAAAATTCAATTCTAGAGGAAGCAAACAGTGAGTTTTAGTTACCCCAGGAAGGTAAAGCTGCGTTGCCAGGTTCCTCATAACCTCTTCTGTCAGATCAGAGTGCTCTGAATCCCACACTAAGCCGATTGTCACAATCTCGGGACAATTCATAAGAACACGACGGATTTTTATTTTCTGACCACAGTTACTCTAGAAAAAGGGAAAGAAAAGACATGATGGGAGGGAAAACAGAGATGTTTAAAAGATGGAATTCCAAAGGTGAATTACTACACCAGAATTAGCGCAACAAAACAATTCTGCACCTTCTAATTCCAAAATTTAGTTACGGTGTTTGTTTCTAACCATTTAAGGGTAACATTCTTCATCATAAAAACCCTCTGATGATGATTACAGCCTAAATTCTACGTCCAATCACCCCTTTAAAACAGAAACCTCCATAACTGGAGCAATAAAATACAACTTTAAGGGCTTTTTTCCCCTCAGCTGGAGGGTGCTGAAGCAGCCAGAGGTAAGCCTGCTTTGAGGGAAATACTTTAGCCTGATTTAAGATCTTGATCTCCCTTGTCTCTTAAAGCAATGTAACATCTTTGTTTACTTACAGGACACTTTCTGTAGTCATCAGCAGTATTTGCTGCCTGCAGCAATTCTGCAAACATTTCTGGCTTGAGACGTTCGTGCCTCTCCATCATTTTTTCTACTTCATTACTGTAAAAATTAATGAAAATAACTGTGGATCTCCCTTAAGAGCCAAGAGATTTCAGTCAACTCTCAATTAACTGTATTGTATGACTAGACAGCAAACAAATAGTGGTCAAACAGCAGCTTATAAACTCTTTTTGTCAAGGTCTCTCTACACCCAAATGTTACTTCTGGACAGCATCTCAAAACCATGATGTAACAATGAAATGCACATTCATTTTTAACACTTGCAGCACTTCTTTGCACATTACCAGAAGGGTGCATATAGAAACATGAGTAGCAAGAGTAAAAGCTCTTACCAGAGGGCTGTGGTGGAAATGTAACGCACAAACTCCGTGAAAGGCAGCGGATCCGAGGACGCTCCACAACTGCGACACACACACTGCAACACCAAAAACACTGCTGTTTGTGCTTGCCCGGGGCAGGGGAAGCAAGTTACTTGCTGAAGCAATCAAAGGAAGGCCTGACCTGCTCATACAGCGTCATAGCAAACTTCTGATGAGAAATGCAGGACTTGGAAGTGCACATATCTGTTTCACTGTTTGGCACTAAGTGAAAGTGAATCCTCTCGAGGATATTTTCCTGAAAAGAAATATCAGTGTAAACATAAACTAAACTGATGAAGTCTGAGTATGTGAGAAACAATTTAATACTCCCAGTACTTCCCCTGGCACCACAAATTGCTGCGATTGCCGTGAGTTTGTCCCCTGAGTCAGCACGGCCATATTTCCCTCTTTTGCCTAAAATACCAGAGGTAATGGGGAGAGGTGAATCTATTCAGCTAGAGCAGGCAGTGACCAGTTCAGGAGTCCAAATGCATTTTGATTAGATGGAGCAGTAACAAGAGGCTCTCCTTCATGACTGCAATCCCTTAACCTGACTGCAAGCCTACAAACAGCTGCTTTCAGGAGCTCTCCACTGGATTTTCCTACATACGTGAAAGTGCATCTGGCAGGGAGGAATTAATTTGTGGGTACTTCCAAAAGATGTCAAAGCTGAAAGTAAGCGAAGCAGCAACCATATTTTCTGCCCCTCAAATCTGTATCTGAAGGTTAACACTGTAGGTGTTTTATAGAGAAAACTTTCATTGTCTGACACAGGACCTTTTAGAAAGGTTTCTTTACCAGACTTCTGTGCCATCTGGAATCATCTTTGATGGGCACAGTAGTGGCTCCTGTTTTTCAATGAGACACCTAATAAAAGCAGAAAGTAATTACAGCAAGAGTCAGGAACTTCAAGTATCTGTTCACTCTTGGAAAAGAAAATGGAAATCTCTGCTCCAGAAGGATTCAGCAGTGAGCTGGCGAGTTGGAATGGAATACATTTCAACTGCTGATGAGAGAACACTTGGAGGAACAAATTATATATTCAAATTCATAGGTGCTGCTGCTCCTCAGGAGATAACCCTTCTCTCCACCCAAAAATTTCCAAGAGTGACTCAGGGTTCATCATCCTCACTGCCCTGAACTGGCATAAAGAGGTCGGTAGCATTATGTCACTTGAGTCCCTGCTGTGAGCCCAGAGCCACCAAACCAAGAGGCCACAATCCTGCTTCAGTGCCACAAGGAATACCTACAAAGCATTCAGCTGCATCGTCCATGAATCCAAGCTGGAAACGCTGCTCGTCCTTGAAGCTCTCTGCGAGGGCATGTCTCATGTTGTCCGACGGGAGGGCCTTCTCTCGGCTGTGCTGAAACTGGGAGAAGATGGCCTGGCAAGAGATACAATCACTTAGCTTCGTTGCCCACTTGGCTAGACACCTCAGTTCTACACAAATACACCAGTTCCTGCATAAATATATGAAATATTTATATTTATAATGTTTACAAACCTATGCAACTTTTTAAATTACTGCTTTTCCCTTAGAGTTACTCAGTTTCTGTGTTCCATTACTGATTCCATGATAAGGAGTTATGCTACCAAACTGAACTTTGATCCTCTAGAACAACAACATTAGAGTATATAAAAGTGCAAATGATTGACTGGAGCTGCCAGAAGCAACACAGCCCCTGGCCTGTAACTATAGAGCTTTTTAATTTGGCCATGGAACAGCAGTTGATCCATATGTATCTCATCTCTGCAGCTGGTGTGTATTTCTTAGGGCATAATGTAATACCACTCAGGTTAGTTTGACACCCACCATTCATTAAATAATGCAATATTTACATTACTACTTCAGAGGGGAGGGCATCTTTATTATAATTATGGATATGCAGAAACCTCCCATAAATCAGATAGAATGCTGATAATCCTGGCTGTTAAATCTGCTCACTGCTGGACAGTGCACACAAGAGAAGAGAACAGGTCAATAGCTGCAGTTCCAGAACATGATAATTAATTGCACTTGATTTTTCCTTCATTTCCCAGAAGAGAGAGTTGGCTGCTACTTTTCCTCCTGGCAGAGATACACACCCAAGTGACCTCATCATTTAGCAAGTAAGGAAAGCTGATTTTGAAAGAACTGCAAGTTAAAAGCTATTAAATGAATTAAATATTTTCAGGTATCAGAGGATATATTCCACTGTCAAAAATTCTAAGGTAAGTTTAAGAGAGAAGTGAAGAGAATGAAGGCAAAGCAAGTCAGCAGAAGCTGTGTGAAATAAATATAAGGATATGCATTCTTCACACAGGCTTCCCTATGGTTAAAATCTGTTGGGTAGAAGGCAAAGATACAACACATAAGCAAAGTTTCAGCACTCACAAAAAGTAGTGTTTTAACCATGATGCCCTCCAGGGTGTCCATCAAATACCTAAAGTTCCCCCCTCAAAACAAAAAGCAGGGACTAGTAACAAAAATTATCTATCTCCATGTAAACATTCAAAATGAAGTTTTTAACAGGTCTGAAAACACCAGTTAGCTCTGCTTTGAGAACTTTTATCCAGACTCATTGTGGCTCTAGGTAATTTTTGGTATGCAGCAGAGCCTTAGCTAAAAAAAACAGGGTAGATAAGCAGTTGTGCAGATATGTATGCTCAGTTTAGTGGCCTGCACAGTCCAAGTCCCACCCCAGTGTTATCTAAAAAAGAACAGAGCATATTTAATTCTGGAACACCACCAAAAGATTGAACTGAGGTAAACTAGAATTTATTGGCTGCGCTTTTAGTTTATAGGAGAGGCTGATACAGATAAAATATCCTTCACTGGTGGACAAGTAGGAAGGGATAAAAAAAAAACAAAAAGAAAAGAAAAAATAAAAAGAACCAAAAAACCTCAACCCAAGTCACAAAGAAGTTACTGAAATGCATCCTCATGCTGCAGATATATTGCATGAAAATGAAAAAGCCCCAGGTTCTGAACACAGAACAAACAGAATTACTCAACCAGTATCTCTAAAGAGCCAAGAAAGCAAAACCAATAGTGTACATAACAGCTAAGGACAGATCCTTCCAGATGAATTAACTGCAATGTTTTGAGCTCAGTACACAGGCCAGGGGGTTGAAGATCACAACTATACTGTTAAAAAAAATAACTAATTCCATCTAACCAATTTCAGAACATTCAGCAATACCATTTCTTCTCAGTATTCTTGGGAATGCATCAAAATAGGGATATGACAGTCCAGGCAACACAAAACATTCGGGCACAGTAAGCCATCCAGATAAATCACACAGAGGTGCACCGTGGAGTAATCAACCCCTCAAGGACAGAGACTTGAAAAAATAAAGGAAATTCCAAGTCCTGAATTAGAGCAGCCTCCTGGAGCAGCTGAAGGGAGTGGATTGCTTTGGGAAGTGGCCTGAAGTGATGCAAAACCTAAGGTGAAGCCACCACCCCAAGACAGAAACAGATTTAATCTGAAAACACAGGTATGCCCCAGTTATGGGTCAGCACTTTGTGCACTGACAAGATCAAGTGCCCAGCACACAGAACACGACATGCATCAAAACACTGGGGAAACAAAAAGCCCCAACGAGTTCTGCAGAGGCAAGATCTTGTAAAAAGGTTGGAATAAAATCCCCAGGAAGTTAATCTGAATATGTGTAGTCTCAGCCTACTTCACATTGCTGGCTTTTTGAAATTAAACATTTTAGCCAAAGAAATAAAACAGCAGCTTCTGGAAGAAAATATGTTTGGAAAAAGGCAGAGGCACATTCCAAACTGGCTGCACAACACTGCAATCATGACCAACACTGAATATTACTGAAAAAACTACATAAGATTATACACATCCTGAAGGAAGTGTCACTGCAAACAATTCTTGCCTAAAACACTCCTTTAACTCCCTGAGGGTAAACCCTTAAATAGCTGGCTTACCTTTGCCCACAATTTAGCATCAAGAATCACTTCCTCACTGAAACATTTTCCAACAGTGTTGTTCCTTCCAGCTCCCTCCAGACAAGTGACTGCCAGTTCTGTATGTCACTATGTCTACTACCATATTTTAAAAGACAGTAGGACTTGTTGGCACTGACAGAAGTTTTATGTTTAATCAGACTAAAATCTGTGTACTGTAAAATTCCTTCTTTAAACACAAGGAAATATTTGTTACAAACACCTGTTACAAATATCCTTCAATCTAAACTGTTTCTTTACACAAGAATGACTTAGAGAGTCGCCCAGGGATATGTACGATACAGACATAATTTAATAAAAATCATTTCAATTGTTTCCCCCTCATTTCTGATAGATGGTTCTTCCAGAATTTATCACTTACCTTTAAAGCACAAAATATGCAGGCATCTCCTTGACACACGTGTCCAGTTAAACCTCTTAAACTTCGTCGAAATATATCAAGTTGCCATAAAACCTATAAAGTTGCAGAGAAAATAAGTCATGAGTTCTGAAGGTTCTCCATTTAACACAGCAAACAGCAGTTGTTAATTTTTTTTTCTTAATTTCACATAATGCACAGCCTAAGTACCAATTTTGCTGCAAGAATTATGGTTCTTCTCTTTTAGTTTGGTAAATTGTGGTGGTGGAAGTGAAAGTTTTGCGTTCACCACTTGAAATCTGGATCCCTTTCTTTTTTTTTTAAACTATTTGAAACAATGGACTTTGGAAAAAGAGCTGAATACCCTCAAGCAAACAGGCAGGGATTGTAGTAGTCTTCTTACAGCTCTGCATAAGAATTAAGTCTATGCTACATTCTTATGGGCTTTTACTAAAATGATTGCTGAAATGCATTTGTTTTTCCACATATCAGAATAGTTCTGGTGCTTAAACAGGTATGTTTTTACCTTTTATTTCTGTAACTACTCTACATAAAGATAGTATCAGCATGGCTACAACACTACTTCCAGTATCTAGCATCCTAGGTACACATGAAGCACTTCAGAAAGTAGCCTGCTAAAAGTAAAATAAAACCCCCAAAAGTGAGTTTTCAAAATGCACAGTAAGAGAACAGCTGGAAAACCAGGGTGTGGAAAAAATATCCTACCTATAAATATAAAAGCTGAAAGGAATTAGGATGCCTTTGAAAACCCAAGTGCAAAGCTCAGTTCTGAAGGCTGAAGGGAGGTTAAGGGAAAGAAAGGAGCACATTCCTCCTTGTAAAAGGGCAGTCACCAACCATCAGCCACTGTTTGCTCAACAGCAGGATGCTGTGAGGCAGTAGGATTGCCTAAAACTGTAAGTAAAGCTGCACAGGGTTTAATTTTAGGGCACCCTAAGTGAAAATAGCAGAACTGTAAGGGAATATAGGTCATGCTGTTCCCACTGAGCGCAAAACAGCAAACATTTGACGTTTTTATCTTAAACATATTTAGATACCATGCACATACACACCATAGCGACACCTCTCCTACCTCCTGTGTTTAAATCCATACCATTTTTAAGCCTTACAGGTTTTTTAGGAAGTCTATACATCTATTTGACTCCGAAGTTTCCAAATACAAAGGAAAGTCTTTCTGATATTCTTGATGCATGCAGATAAAATAACACACTGTCATTTCATGCAGAATTAAATATTTAATACTCTCAATTCCTTAAAATTAAACATTGAGTCAAATAACTTCCACACAGTGTCTTCTTTCTATAATTGCCACATTTCTTTCCCCCACACACATAGGAAAGTCTACAGAAAGTGTTTAAAAAGTCAGGTTTTTTCTTACCTGAACAGCACTATTAAGAAAGCAGCTGTTTTGTCCGGGTTCATTTAATAAGCCTTTTGTAGGGGCCAGGGACAATATACTTCCAGGCTGATACACTTTTCCAAGGTTCCCCCCGGGTTTTCTTAGGAATTTCACCCATGCCATTATTTTTTAGAGTTTATAGTTGCAAAGTTTACGCTTAAATATTTAAGGATATGATGGGTGCAAGGCAAAGAAGGTGGTTCCACTAAAATATTCCTATAGTCATGGCATTCCATTCATCTCTGTGCAATAGCAGCCATTCCTGGGTTTGAGACCATTTGCCACGAGCAGCTTCCAGCCATTGGTCAGGATTGGTGTCTCAGTAAAAAACACAGCTAAACAAAGTTTTTAGCTCTCAGGCTTTAAAAAAAAATAAAATAAAAGGTGTCCAGTTAAGGTTAAAACACGTTAGAAGTTGCTAGAATAAAAGTTCTTATCAAGCAAGTTGCAAAGTAACTGACTTCTTCCAGTGGTAGCAATGAAGTATTACTATAAACCATTTAGTTGTAATATGTCAGAAGTTTATATATATATAATCACAAAAGTGGACAACTCTTCACAGACGTTATACTCCTGTTCTCTCATTTCGTTTCATCTTCTTTTTACTTGTCACTGTGACCCATGAAATATATTCCAGCTTAGAGGACTCCATATTTATTTAATTCTCTTTCCAGTGAACCTGAAGCAGGAAAAGAAACAGAAAATTTAAGAAGAAAAACTTCCAAAATGTTACAGACCTTCTGAATCAGAAAAGAGATCATGGCTAAAACACCCACTTAATTTACTGCCATATGCAATACACAGGGAAGAGGAGACAACATTGCCACATAAAAACTGGTTTTAAGGTAGAAAAAATAAATTATTTTATCTATCATAATAAATTATCTCCTAAGATCTTATACACCTCTAAAAAACATCATAAAATTACTGTAAAGGTCCTTCTAACAACATGCAACCTCTTACAAAAAGATCATATAATACATGAGTTATTCTACCTTTGAATGTCCGAGTCTCATAAAAACTTTTGCAAGAAACAAATAATTTTATTCCACACTAGAAAACCTAAGCTGGTTTTAATTTCAGCACCATAGATGGATACTCAGCTAGACCTCAGCTTTCTCCTAAACACTACATAAAAATTAGGTCTCTAACCTAGTTGCATTCTCAAAGCACCCAGAAAAACACTGCTAATAGCGAAGCAAGAACATTCTGTTCGCTGCCTCCAAAAACCCATTCCAAGATGTTCCAAGCCCAACAATCAGAGTTGTTTCTCTCATTGTTGAAGGAGTGTGTTTAAGGTTAAGTGATTCCATACCCAGAACATCACCACAGCCACATGTCGAGCCCGAGCAGTGACTCTCTCACAACAATGGACTATTCTGCTAGTTTGGCATTACTACATCACCCACACAAACATCTGAAGTAATGACACAGAGCAGAATACATTTAAATAAACCAAAGCAATTAGGGCTGCGTATGTGGGAAAGGAAAAAAAAATAGGTGAAATTCAGCCTCACGTCACAGATGAGATATTCACCTTAGATTTTATAAGCATGCGTAAAGCCTTGTGCCCCTAAAACCATTCCCCTTTATTTAAAAGAAACATTGGTACTTGCTTGTATTATTAAAAAAAACAACCATAAAAAAATCAATAACTGGAACGCAACCAAAAGTCTCTTTTGCCCCATGAATAATCAGATGGGTTTTGTTTGTTTACTGATGCTACTGTATCTCACCCGTAAGTAATTTGATTTAATAATACTGGAGATAGTAAGTGTGATTTGTGACTGCACTGAGCAAAGATTCTGAAATCTGACTGGAAACTGACCTTGACACAACATCATGCGACAATTTTGCTTTCTTTATGTTCACTTCAACAAACCCAGAAAGGGGAAGGAAAAAGAAATGTAGTGAATAACTAGAAAAGCATATCCATTTCAGATCTTATTAGAAATACACATGCTGTTTGGGAAACGAGTTCTTCCAGAACAACTGGAGACAAAGAGCATTCATTCACTAAAAACTTATAGAAAGTTATTTTGTCCTGCATTTCAGGGATGCCTAAGAATAAACATGCACCAAGCATTTAGCTGTTGGGCTGGGTTTGGGGAAAAGTTATAACGATTCACTTCAGAAAAAAATGGTTTCAGAACACATTCATTGTACAGTCTTCATATGCAGAAGTTGCACTACCCTTTCTTTCTCCACTAAGACCCTGCATCAAAGACTGTGGTGCACTGGAGATGAGCCTTCCAGTGGTGCCACAAGCAATGGGATTAACTTGCCATCACAGCCTCTCCCTAAGGTGAGAAAGTTCATAGTCCCATCTTGTTTTGAACTTCACGTTTGGTTGAACTCTGAGGTGACTGGGACTTGGACCACTGACTCCCATACCCTAAAGTCAATACTCCACAGGACTGTAATTAGGAACTGAACATTTCTTACTTGGCTGTGGTAAGCCAGTGTTGCTGAGGGCACTGCTGCATTTATTAGCTACTGGGGTTTTACCAGTCCTTGCCTTGACAAAGGTGTGAGTAACTGAGGACAGACCAGAAGTCAGCTGTGGCTGCCCCATCCCTGGAAGTGTTCCAGGACAGGCTGGATGGGGCTCTGAGCAACCTGGGCTAGTAGAAGGTGTCCCTGCCCATGGCAGGGGGATGCTCTTCAAGGTCCCTTCCACCCCAGGCCGTTCTGTGATGGAACCACACCAGGTCTTCCAGAGGTGCAATCTTTCACCAGAACAGTTATTTCACACAGTGTTACTGACACACTCCACGAGATTTTTAGCAGCTGAGAATTAAAGAAATTCTCTTGCCCTTCAGACTAAAGGAATTGGTTTTGTCAACTCTTCTCAATCAAGGACACTAAACAAGGGCTATGGGTTCTCAAACCAATGTGTATTTACCAGCCTAAGCTCTTCTACCTTGCCTAGTTTCAGTCACTGTTCTTCAGTCCTCAATGACCTCATCAAGCACCTGGCTACCCTCAGCTGTGCAGCCTCACAGGGCAATATACGTGCCTGTCACAAATTTCTAGCTCTTGGCTTTACAGCTTCCAGAACAACAAATACACTTGTCAGCAAAACTGCATGTTATCACAGGCTGTGTTGGTACAGCCTTGTGTGTAACTGGCTGCCACAGACTTCTCAGTGTAAGAATCAGTGTCACTAAAAGAAGCTTAGAAAGCAGTGCAGTTGCTATTTTACCTTAAAAAAAAAAATCACTTGCTACGAGCACATTTCGGTTTAAGCATCTTTGATATCCATTTAGATAAAACTGATGAGATAAGCAGTTGGTTCTGTGAACACTGGAACCACCAGTGCCTGGGCTCCCCATAACTTTGGTTTCATGGCTGAGTTCTCAGTTTTCTCCCTAGATGGGGCATACACCAGCTCTGCTCCCTCTCCTTCTTACAGGGTCTCTCTCTCCCAGCCAGCTGTCTCTTTCCATGCACTTTGTAAGTACATAATCATCCTTACAGCTTCTATCCCTTCCGTCAGATTGGGTGGAAACCTGCCAGTGGGTTCAAAAGTACTTGACTGCTTGTCCCTCTGAAATTTGGCTGAAGAATCGTGATTTACATCTCCTCAGCTTCACTCTGCAACTGCTCTTGGTGTGTTGCATAATTGCCTAGTGGCAAAGCTTGCCCATGCCCAGTGCTGGGGTTACTTTGAAGCCACACAGCCTTTTGCCTCTGCTTGCGGCTCAAGCCTCTGTGCTGAGCCTGGCAACCCAACCAACAGAGTGACAACTCTGGTAAATCAACTTATAAACAGATGGAACTTAGGAATTTAGACACGGGGCAACAAAAACTGTGAGGGAAGAGTGATTAAATATATTACAAGGGAATACAGTTATGATGGGAAACCACCAGAGTTCTCTGCGGCTCTCAGCATTATTCGGACTGGGGTTACTGTTTCCTCCTCAACACAATGAAATCCATCAGAAATTCAGCAACTTGCAGCTGCAAGAATTTGACTGTTTTCCACAGCTCAAAAGGTTGTCACTTAAAATTGCCAACTTTTGTGAGCAGAACAAAAATGTGATTTGTATTGTGACAGTGCCAGAGGCTGCAATGATTTTCCCCCACATTTGAAAAAACAAGTAAACAAACAGTGAAGCTTCTTTAAAACTGTAGAAAAAGACAAAAATCAGAAAGGAATAAATTCCTAGACATACCTCAGTGGGGCTGAATCACAATTTTTTTGGTCCCTGCACATATCCTGTCCCCTTCCACCTTCAGCATTCTGTTAAAATGGTTTATGGCACCAGCTCTCATGCCCCAGAAGATACATGTAATGCTCTTAGTAGTCACCAGTCTTTGTCTCTGAAAATTATGCTATTCACTTCAAAGGCTGTCAAAGAAATATGTTTACAGGAATGCAAATTCTCACTATTTGAAACATCAGAGAGAGAGTAAAACTTCCTTAATAGCACTCACTTGCAACACACATAAGATGAAACAAGAACAACACTACAAGACAAGAACAATACCAGTGTATTACCACTGGCTGGTATTGGTCTGACACATTCTTTCTCCTTCAGTCACTGACTCAAGAAGTCCCCAAAACACCAGAGGAGTATCTGATGGTATCTCTTCGGGGAAATTCTTCCAAACAATCCCTGAAGATTTTCAACACAGACTTTTTCTATTTTCAAGTCCTCCATTGCCTCCTCTCCCAGCCCTTGCCCATTCTGCTGTCTCTGACATGCCAAGCCCCTGCTCCTGCACGTCATACTTCTCTGTATCCTTTTAGGATGGGAGAACCAGAAGCGTAGATGCTATCCCAGATGGCTTTTATATAAGTATACAATTTTTCTCTTTAAGCTGTTCCAATAAAAACTTTCCTGTTTGCATCAAATCCAAAACAACAGGTTCACAGCTCAGCCTCTCTGGGCTGTTACAACTAGAAGCCGACTTTAGAAACAGCTACAATGGGAACTCTGAGTAAAGATCTTGGAGAATACAAATTCCCAGCCCATGACATGGGCCAGCATTTACAGTGAATCATACCACAAACACTACAGAGAAGACTTTTGTTTCTCCAGCTTCCTACCAGAGTTTTGTTCAACGATTACAAACACTCTTTCCTGAGCTTTAAAAAGACAGAATGTATCTACAGTGATAATTTTCACACTTGCCTTTTTATCACGGATTAACTGCTTTTGCCTTTCAGTTCTCTCTGCATGTTTGATCATTAACCGAAGTGCAAAATGCCAAGTTCTGCTCCCTCCCAGAAAGCTTTCCGACTCCTTAAGTCACCAGGAAAAAACTACCTAACTGAGTTAAAAGGAATGGTAATGCGAGCATCATCTTTAAACCCACACATATTTTACAGGCTTGACAAAAAGGAAAAAGAAGAAAAAAGAATGTTTGAACGTCTGAATCACTACACTTCATTTGTTTCTTCATGGATAAATCCTGTGCAAATCTACCTACAAACATTTCACTCTACCCACACATCTGAAATTCTGATCCAGCCACAGCCCATCATCACCGAACCCGGCCCTGACAAACTCCAGCTTGTTTCTCCTTAAACCAGGAGGTTTCTGAAGAACTCTGTGAATGGGTTTTGCTCCCATCACTGTGTCACTCAAGTGACTAAACTGCCTTACTCTACCAAGAGGCATTAACCAAGTTAAAAGGACAGACTGCTGCTACCAAGCTCTTGGAAATCAGTGTACCCAAAACACGTGACAGTGCCAATACCCTGACCCTGCAGCCCTCTGGGTCTCACACCCAAACAATTCTGTCAGTAGAACATCATGCACACTGTACAAACCAAAAAAGACTCTGCACTATCAAGTTTTGATATGAAAGTCAAGTGCATATTTTAGGTGTTTTTACTGTCAACATCCCACTGGCCTGGGATAATAACTTCTTATACAAGTCATTTGATATTTTAAAAAAATAACCAGCAAATACCTCTTACTTTGCAACAATTTTTTAAGGGAAGAAAGGATTATTTACCATTTGACAAGGCTAATTTATAGTCAGATTAGAACATTAAGTCTCACTATTCTGACACCAAAAATCACCCTTTCGTTCTACAAAAGAAAAAAAAAAAAAAGAGCAATAATAAAGTCAGTCAATGCATTTTCCATTGCCTTGAGATGGAAGGGAATACCGCATCATCAGTCAGGCACAGTACTATTCCCATCATTAGGTTGTTGTTCTTAAAATAACCTTCGTAGCTACAAAGTTACAAAACCTTAAGCGTTCGGGTTGTTTTGTTGCAGGTGAAAATAAACCACTAAGCAGAGACACACGCAGAGAGAACACGCCACGCGTCCTCCGAAAAGCCCGATTTTAAGCTATTTGCATTGAAAAATCACAGCAAGGGGCAAACGCAAACTTAGACCAGATGCTGAAGCAGCTGACTTGCACGCCCCCGAAACTCCCATCGGCACGGCACAGACACAACCCTGCCTTCCCAAAAAACACACCGCGGAGCCGACTGAATTCCAACCAGCGCTACCTGTGGCGGCATTTCCTGCTCGGGACGGGCGGGCACAGCCCTCGGGGGCGCCTGTGGGTTGAACATTAACCTGGCTCCGCCGGGGGGGCTCGCAGGGTCACACACCCCCCTCATCCCTCACACACACACACCCACCCACGCTGCAGCCCGCGGGGGTTTAACCCCGCACGAACCTCCGGCAGGAGCGTGAGGGGCAGGGGGAGGACGAGAAGGAGAAGACGGAGAGGGAGAAGAAGAAGGAGGCGACGGTCCCGTCCCCCTCAGCACCGCAGCTGCCTCCCCCTCAGGGACAGGAGCCACGACCCCCGAGGGCACCGCGGCCACGACCCCCGAGGGCACCGCGGCCACGACCCTGCCCACTCCCCGGGCTCTCCCGGCGCCCACTCCCCGGGCTCTCCCGGCGCCCACTCCCCGGGCTCTCCCGGCGCCCACGCCCCGGGCTCTCCCGGCGCCCACGCCCCGGGCTCTCCCGGTGCTCACCCCCGGCTCCTCACCGCAGCCCTCCTCTCCTTCTCCTGCTCCCGGCAGTGGCGGCTCCGGGCAAGGCCCCGCCCTCACGGCAACTTTTGCTTCCCCCCCCGCTTCCCGCTCCTCCTCCTGCTGCTCCAGCCCCTCGCCTTCCCGCGGCCTGGCGCCGCCGCGCCTGCGCAGTGCGGGGCGCTTATCCCGGGACAGTGTCCCGGATATTCCCGAGCCAGCAGCAGGGAGGGGAGGGAAAGGGAGGGGAGGGAGAGGCTGGGTGGGGCCGCCGCGCATGCGCGGTGGGGGAGCGCGGGAAGGAGCGCGAGGCCTGAGGGCGCCCTGAGGGGCGGGATGGGGGCTGAGGCGGCGGGGCGGGGTCGGGCTGGCATAGAGCTGAGATAGAGTTGCGATAGGGCTGGGATAGAGCCGGGATAGGGCTGGGATAGAGCCGGGATTGGGCCGGGATAGAGCTGGCATTGGGCTGGGATAGAGCCGGGATAGGGCTGGGATCGGGGTGGGATTGTGCCGGGATCGGGGTGGGATTGAGCCGGGATCGGGCTGGGATACAGCTGGGATAGAGCCGGGATAGGGCTGGGATAGAGCCGGGATCGGGCTGGGATACAGCTGGGATAGAGCCGGGATGGGGCTGGGATAGAGCCGGGATAGGGCTGGGATAGAGCCGGGATAGGGCTGGAATAGAGCTGGGATCGAGTCGGGATAGAGCCGGGATCGAGCTGGGATACACCCGGGATCGGGCTGGCATAGGGCTGGGATACAGGTGGGATAGAGCCGGGATAGGGCCGGGATCGAGCTGGGATACACCCGGGATCGGGCTGGCATAGGGCTGGGATACAGGTGAGATAGAGCTGGAACAGAGCTGGGATACAGTCGGGATAGAGCCAGGATCAAGCTGGGATACAGCCGGGACAGATCCGGGACAGAGCCGGCCGAGGTGTGAAGGCCGCAGCGGGTGCCCCCGAGGCGCTCAGGCCTGGGATCCAAGAGCTCCGAAGAGGAGCCTGGGCAGGGTGGCTCTTTCCAGCAATTGTGCTGCAGGATGTGTGGCCCTTGCCTTTCTCCTCAAGGTGCCAGGGGAAAAGCGCCGGCAGGGAGTGGCATCTGGAGCCGGGGCAGCTTGTGGGCCAAACCCCACAGAAGTCATTTTTAACACCTCAGAGTTGTATTTGCCTTCCACGCTGCCCAGAGAGATCCTGTGTTATTATTGTATTATACATATATCAGCTGCCTGAGGGTCACTGGCCCAGAGTCATGTTCCCTATGATTTTTATCTGGTCTATTATTTTGGTGAGGGAGGGGTTTTTCCTTTTGTTATTTGTGAAAGGAATTCCGTATTCGTGAATGCTCATGTTTCTGGTTGCTCAAGTACCTTTTATATTTCACTATTATGACCATCTTCCTGGATAAACATGGAGATTTCATTAACACATTTCATTTCTAGACTAGCAATGATATTTTAAGTGTTACCACACCCAACATCACTCACTGGGGCATGCTGCTGTATACAACTTCTTGTATTATTGCTCTTCCAATTGCCTTTTTAATAGTTTTCCAGTATTGGAAAAGTGCTTCTTTGTATAAGAGCCTGTTCAGTTTTCCAGTAACATCTTCTGCAATAGTACATTAAATAATTTCCCTGTAAAGTTCCCCTCCGGGACCTGCTTCAGGTCATCCAGATTGCAAAGTGACTGTGTGGAACATAAGGCACTGCATCAATTTAGTTCACTGCCTTATATAAATGCTACACTTCCCTTGTTCTCATAGCCATTTTTGTTAAAAATTGATACATTTTGATCAGATTATTTTGGCTAGTGTTCTTTTATTATATCACTAATGGAAAAAGCTCTCTGGCAAAGGTGATTTTCTCAGTTTCACTCCAACATTTTTCATCAAATGGCCAACTTTTTACTTCGGGAAACACCCCAAAACTGGAGACATTTTAATTACATTTTCCAGATTTTTGTTTTATATATATGGAGTCATGCTTTTCAGTGGTCTGTGTAGTCAAAAGTTGGAGTTACTTTGTACAAGATCAATATAAAATCTTTTGAGCCTTTCAGATGTCATGGCCAGTAACTGCCATAAATATTTTTTTTTTATTTTTAACAGTTGCCTTATTTCCTTGCCTCTTGTTTTCTTAAAATTTTCCTAGATGTTGTGATTTTTGAAGGGAATTGAATGTCTCATGCTTTTACTGCCCTAAGTTTCACATGGTATATTGGCACAATGAGCATTCTTTGTGTAGTTCTTTGTAAGCTGCTTATTGATAAGTGTTTGAATTTCTAATTCTCACTAGAAACTTTAAGGTAAAACCAAGTTAATAGTTGACATATTAACATTGCCATTAAAAATGTAATTATGTGTCAGTGCATGACGTTACTGTATATTTATAAAAAGCATTGCTTATTGTTTCGGTTAGTATCAGTTCAGACCTTGATCCCTGCATTACTTCTTTGCAAAGCCAGTCAAGCAAAGGCATCTGTGTATCCCGAAGTGGGATTATGACCTCATTCTGATTATGACCTCATTTTGATATTTTTGCTTCTCCCTGAACTCTGCTGTCTTGTTTGCCTCTGCCCTTTCTTCAGCAGGGATTTGTTCTTCACCACTAATCTTTAGGAGTCCCTTAGGATTTATATTGGTTTCTTCTGTTCCTTTTTTCTCGGAGTAAGTGTAGTCTGTGAGCTTTAATTATGGCATATTTTAAGATTCCCTAGCAGTGAATCGTAGCAGAGTCTTCCACACAGTTCAGACAGAGGATGACACAGGTGCAGCACAGGAAGCCCTAAATGAGGTAACAGAAGAATTTTAAAATTAGAATAAATGGTGCAAGTGCAAAACAATGCTCCGAGGGCAGATGATTTCCTGTTGCACTTTGTGTCAGTACAGGATATGTGCTGGGCATGATGCAGGGGGGCAAAAAATTGTTTGCGTGGTTCATTACTGATGTTTATGCAAAGTTTGGGGCTATTAGTAACCCAGATGGTTAAACTGGAGAGCTGAGAGTTGGAAAGCTGCTAAACTGGGAGGAGAGGGGTTGAGGGGGCGGGTTCAGAGAGTGACACAAAACACAGAGCTGACCACATCCAGATCCTTAAGCACATCCAGGGCATTGGGGTTTTACACATGTACATACTTAGGGATAGTTAACTGCCAAAAGAAAAATCTTGCCATAATTGGGAGACATCAAAAGGTTTAAAAGTAATTGCATTAAATATTTTTTCTCAAAGCTGCAATCATCATGCATCGTTCTCATCAATGAATAGGCTGCAGATTTTTGTGTGACAATTTTCCTGTTCCAGAGTCATCTGTACTGCTGTTGCCACTGGCTGATCTGTAAACAAGTTAAATAAGTAAATCAGCAAATTTTGTGCAGGGTCTGAGGCAGAAAATTCCACAAGCTAATGCAGAATTTAAGGTGTGGTTTATTAGTTGCATCTCTTTATTTTAAAGACTTTTCTCTGTATTTAATCCAGTACTACACATTATATGCCTGTTATCATTCAATCTGTTCTACTGGCTATCATAACATTATGTGATCAAGTGCCATTTAGCATTGGCTTCAAGATACTTATGAGACACTGCCATTTAAATTGAAAAACATGTTTAATTCCAGTGGCTGTCATGTTTCTTGTGAAGTAATTTCTGAGTCTGAAGAAAGCGTTGGAGACTGTGCTGCTCTTCTCAGAAGAAAAAAGGATAAAGAACATCATTCATGTGGAGGAAAATGTAATTTCAAAGATACAAAGGAAACTGGACCCTATTCTGCATAGGCTGTAGCAGGATAAAGTTTCCTTAAGAAAGGTAAGGGTTACTTAAGAGTACGTGATTTTCCATGTTCTCTAAGCCTTTGGGGTATTGTCAGATCATATGTTTAAAGTTTTCTGCCTGGAGAGAAGAAAAAAAATCCTTCAAATTCCAAGATGTTCTTGTACTTACTCCTCTTTTTTACTGAGTGAAAAAAGGCACAGTGCTCTGCATAATACTGCAAGAGTTACACATAATGAGGAAAACACATTGGGAGGAAGGAGAGCCATAAGGGAGTAAAAGGATCAGAGAAAAAATAAATAGTATTTTTATTACTTGGGACATAAAATAATCATATGCATTTGATAGGGCTGCTGAAGAGAACCCTTAACAACATTTTAGTGCAAGTTCTGTAGGTCATATACTCAGCTGTATTGACACAAAAAGATCCAAAACAAGAGCAGAACAAGTGAAAAATACGTCTTCAGCTTTGAGTAAGTTAAGTGAGGACACATTATTTCATGGGTAACTTTACCTAGCTCTATCCCAGTGCTCAAGCCTCCCCTACCATGAGTACCTATACCCACAACTTTTCCTTTTGAACATACTCTAGCAGTGTTTTCCTCTTGCAGTCTGTAGCAAGCACTCACATGAAGCTTAGTCATCTGATTGATCTCATTCCCACATCCTGTATAGAGTCTAAAATTTATCCACGTAAATTGAGGACCTAAGAAGGCATGAATGAAAGAAGGAGAAAATTGATCCTGTCTGAAAAAAGAATGGCTGGTTTTTTTTCATCTTAAAAGCTCCAAGAGAAGTTTTAGAAGTAATGAGAGTGTTAAGCGTTGGTTTATTTTAGTTAGGTTTAAAAAAAATCCTTTCTGTTCAAGTTTCTTCTCCTTCTTCCTCTCAGTTAGCTGTAGACACACTTTCCTAGAACAGAACAACCATTTTTAAGGTTTTCTTCCAGCAGGTGCAGGAATAAGCATAATATAGTTTGCTCTTATTCATTGTACATTAGCCTGACTATACATTTTTCCACAGTAGGTTTCAAGTGCTAAAATATTTAGTGGGGTGGCAAAAGCAATTTCATTGAAGTCATCTAGAATTTCATCCTCAGAAAAAAACCCCATCAGTTTGCATTCTTCTGCAGACTTTTTGATGATAATGGACCTGGAACAAGAGCTCTGTGTGCTTGATTATGTTCATTCTTTAGGAACAAGGAAAAGGGTGGGGGTTGCATAAGTCTTGCAAATGAATATTTTTCCTCTTGGATAATCCAGTTTCCAGTCCAATAATCTACTTCTGTGGAACAACAGTGCAACTGAAATCCTTTCCTATTTTAGGCAGTTCTGTTTTTAAAGTTAGTTGCTGGATCAGTAAAGTATAAGAACATTCAATGCTTGCTGTAGATATATATGACACACTTGTTTAAAATTGTGTCCTCATCTGGGTGCTTTTGCATGAATAAAGTTTTTGTGTTGATCTTTGTTTGTGTTGCATCAGTCTTGGACAACCCTTTCAAGTTTCCAGGTCTCATTTATTGCTTCCTCTTAGGATGTAAGCCAATGGATGTCTGCAAGAGAAAAAGAAAAGAAAGGCAGAAAGGTTTGGCTTCACACAGACACCTTCTGTGGCTAAGCTGAGCTTTCGAGGTGAAATCCAGCATGAAGTAAAATGGAGACAAAAGAGCAATATTTAGTGAGTATAAAGGTAGGAGTGATACAGTGGCTAACAGCATATAATATATACTCTGTCTCATTAGAAGTCAAAAATAAATACTTCAGATAATAGAATGCAAAAAATGTTAGTAGAAGTTTAAAAAAATTATTTTGTCCTGCATGAGGAACTTAACATTATTTGTTTAAAATACGTGAGTCCACACCTCACACTCCTCAGTCTATACATAAATAAAATTTAACACAAATGTGTTATAGAGTAAGCTGATAAAAAAAAAAGGCAAGTGTTTTGTTAAGTGTTTTAGTGTCTCAGTGCTCATTGAGTTTCAGGACTTTTCTTTGGGTTTTTTTAATCCTTTCTGAAGTTTTCAGAGCTCCCAAAATGTAGTCTATGGTGTAATATAACAATGTTTAACCCCACTTCTGTTCACAGAAGCTGGTTTTCATTTGCAGAGTAGTAGGTTCCTTTGCAGGTGTAAATTTGATATGTGTGTGTGTAGAATGTACAAAATTTAAAACCCAGTAGTCAAAGAACATGATGATTGCTTAAAAAAAACGCCAAAAAGTAGGTGGAAGTAAATAGGATAAAACATTTTTTTATCATGGACAGATCATGCCAGAGTTGTCTGCCTTCTTTCTGTGTTCCAGTAACTGCTTTTCTAGACAAACAAATTTGTTAAACTGGAGAAAAGGGGAATTTTTAATGTAAGTGTCAGATGGGAAAAGAAATGGCCCAGAGGAAAAGGTGGCAATATGTTCTGCAGAGTAGCAGAAGGAAGTTGTTGGAGCTCTGTCCAATAACTGATACTGAAACTGCTGTTGTTCATGTTTTCATTAGTGATCTTGGCATGAAAACTGGAACTTGCTAATGAACGTTGTTGACATCACAAAGTTGGGAAACACTCCTTGTAGGGTGACATCGTACCACAATAATTGGATGACCTTGAGGAATGAAGAAATTAAGTGGGATACAATAGACTAACATAAAGTACAAGGTCATATGTTAGGGCCTAATAGGAAAGGCCCTGTGATACAAGCTCAAAGCTTGTCAGATGGAAGATGAGAGAATTTCAAGGAACTGGGTGTGTAAGCCAAAGGCTGTGAGTCACTGGTTTGATGCTGCTGTGGGAAATGCGAATCCAGTTTTACGTGAATTCAGCCCCATAATTCTTGTAACGGTAGAGCAGTACTAATGGCACGTGTTGTACCTGTGAGACTTTAAAACTGAGAACACAGTGGCAAATTCACATGCAAGAAATCAGGAGAGATCTAAAAATTGGTTTTAAATCCTTGCTGAAAGAGAGGAGTGGACAAGAGACTAAAAGAACTTGCAATGATCAGTTTACACAACTGAAGTGTGAAAGACCTTACAGTCTCTGAATGTATTAGTTGAAGCAAAAGGGAAAGGAAAGGAAGCTTGTTTTATTTTTAAAAAAAGTTGCATTAGGAAATTTTTCTAAGCTGGGTATGAACAAATGAAATGAGTTTTTTAACTGCTGAAAGTTGTAAACATGACATGAAAATGTCACGTGCGAGGGGCACATTATAGAGTGGCACTGTCTATCTCATGGAGCCCTAGAGTTGCAGGCCTGCTCTACAGCTTCTTTCCCACTGATGCTTCCCATTTTCATATCTTCCCTTCTCTCTGCCTGTTTTATAAGCCATATTGGAAAGAATGATAAAGTAACATGTCAAATATATGGAGACTCTTTATTTTGAACTGTGTATAGTATCCCTTACTTTTCAGCAATGATGCATTAATGAAATGTCTTTGTATCACTGCACAACCCAGCTAAAAAATCAGCACTTCCATTTTAGTTCAGTACTGCTTTCTGTAACTGCTCAGCTTGCTCTTTTCCTTCCCATTTGAACAGCATGTTCTTATTTTTATCCTTGCCAGCAGAGAGTCAAAATGTTCTCATTAAGAACTTGAGGAATGACATATTGCTGGGATTCACTGCCAGAATCAAGCCTTACTTGGCTTCTTGACGTACAGTAGGCTAGCCTAGGAAGAGCCTGCCATGCCTCAAATGTTTGTTTATAATTGTTTGTAGTTATCTTGCATAGTCATCTTTCAGTGATCTGAGGCGTAATGACTGCAGTAACTCCTGTTTCAAGTTAGTGTTTGTCCACATTGAGTAACTTGGCTGTGCAGAGAAACTTTTTTCAAAGGAAAAGGAAGTAGAATGATGCACTCTAGACTGTCTCATGACTGCCAGCCTTCCCACGGGGGGGATTGTTAGCCTCCTGTCAGCCGAGATCTCCTCAAGATTTGAAGCTTTTTATTCAGTTATTCATGTATTTATTTATTTATTTGGAGCATGATTGTCCAGATGCCCTTCAGAACTCCCGAGCAGTCCAGTCCTGAGTTATACCTTCCACACAAAGCAGCCTGAGGGCATTCCTGTGTTAATGAGTACAGCCAGCTCTGAACTGGCAAAGTTCAAGCTGTTCTTTGTACAAACACCATCGAATATTTTAATCTCCATTTGCTTTTGAAAGAATAGTTGGCTCACAATGCCAAGGCTTATTTTCACTCTTACAGTGATTTATAAATCCTCCGCCTCTTGCAAGTGTTATTTAATTTTGTCTCACAGTGTCTTTGTGAACTAGGGGAGTATTGCAAGTTCTGGGCCAGGTGTTTTGGATGAATAGTCTGTTCTCAGGAAATCCAATTTCCATCTGAAAACAAAAGGTTTGTGAATTATTCTTGAATTTAGTTTATAGTTTTAGCCAAAAATAATGGTAAAGAAATTACTTGCACTTTTTAATAGCTCGAATTCATCTTTATTTTAAGAAGTCAAATACTGGTTTGTTGATACTTTTATCATATTGAATCTGACCACTGTAGAATGAAATCCATTATCTCAACTAAAATGAAAGTAGAATGTTATTCTACTACTAATGCTTCTTTATTCATTGTACACCATACCCTGCAATATTACATATGTACTCATGCAAACCTATTTTTCACTTTCTTTCTTTATTTTTACCATGAGATTTCTTCTTTAAAATGAAAAAAAAATAAACAAAACATCAACAGCAAAAACCAACACAGATGAACAACTAAAAAAACTTTGTACAACCTGCATTAATATTTCTGTTTTATTGATGGGAAAACCGAGGAACAAATTTTATATGTTGTGTCCTAAAGCAGTCAGTGATGGAGCCTGGTCCCAGGCTTGGATTTTTCAGACTCTCCCAAGAGTCTTCTTGTGTTCTAATGAGTAGAGCGAAACTTTCTCTTTTATTAAACCTTTTATAAACCCCATAACTTACTGAAAAATCCCTTTGGTAAGCTGGGAGCTGGTGTGTGCACAGCATGCAGCCCATGGTGAGTGTGGCTGTGGGAGGGTGAGGTCCCTGCACAGCACCACGAGTCTGGCCAAAGGCAGAGCTGAGCTCAGGATTTGTGTTCCCTGCAGCACTCGTACCCCGTGGGGGAGGATTCAGTTAACTCTGGCTCTCTCTACTTCTGCCTTACATTGAAGTGTTCTCATTCACATGGAAATTGGCTTTCCTCTAACTCTCCCCAGAATGGATATTTTGGTGTAAATTAATAAACTTTGCTACTAATGGCACGTGCTAGAATTGACATTGTACTGTAACATGAGTTTTGGAAGACAGACAGAAAATATTTCATAGGACTGCCAAATCCCTCTTCCACTGATCTTTGACAGTGCCCAGCAGAAGATATTCCTAGAAAGGAATAGTGGTCTTCCTCACACAACTTCCTGTTTTCCAGATCCACATCCCATAGTGGCCATTATCCATAATAGACATGGTTATATCACTATGAATTTGTTTATTCCTGTTTTGAAGTTATTAATAGTTTTTGACCCACAGCATCCTATAGGACCAGGTTCCACAACTAGGCCTTTCTTAAACAAATATTTATTTTGCCAACTTTAAAGTCAGTTCCTTACCGTTTCATTAAGAGTCGGTTTGTTCCTGTGTTATTGTTCCTTCCTCATCTTTTCCATACTGTTAGTGGAGACCTCTGTCATAACTTCCTTTATTTGTGTTGGGACAGTTTAATCGCTGTGTCCTTGCAGGGAAGTTTTATTTGTCTTTTTGTTTTCTGAGGCTCCTCTGTTCGACTCCTAAACCGTGGTAACTCTTTTTTTGGAGACAAGGGTTAGAGCTCTCTACTGGTTTTTACTTATTCTGAACACTTAGTCTCTGCAGGCTGTTCAAAATCATGTGTTATTTCCTTGAAAAGACTTTACCTTTTCAGTTGGTTTTTAATTTCCCTTTAATAAGAGTATTTTATATGCAATTTTTGTTTCTTAAACTGTATCAGTGTTCTGACTGCATTGGGTAACTATTTTTGATCATCTATATTCTAACACCCAGTTACATAACAGCTCTGTGGCAAACATACTATTTATAAATCATTTAGATCACTTTTTATTTGTTTTTGAACAGTATGTAGCCTCTGGGAATAATAAAGGAGCCAGCACTACGTGACTTGTCAGCCTTATGGGGAATCTTCTGGTGTTTCTGTCTAGACTGCTTATCATTTATGGACCCTACAATGAGAGATCCTAATCTAATATACAATGCTCTAAGGCATTATTAGGGTTGTTTGCACTTCACCCTATATATAGTGCAAAATGAACTGTATGTGTATTTAGGCCCAGCTCTATAATTCAAAATATCCATTCTGATGCTGAACACACAGTAGCTCTGGTAATGACAGAAAATTTGATTAGAAATACACGTTTGAGATGAAGTGAACGTGACCTCTGTCTGCACAGAGGTCAGTGCCAAAGCCTTTGTTTGATTCCATTGGGATCAGAATTCCGTCTCCAATGTGTTTTTCCTGCTTCTGATAGAGACAATGTGTATTAAATTCATTTAAACACAGGGATACTTTGAGACAATAGAATAATGATTTATTTCCACAATTGCCAGTTGTATGGATTATGCGGGAGGGAAAGCAGCCAAGACATGCTGACATATTTAAGATTTCTAAGAAGGGAGCATGCAGTTAAAAGAATTTAATCTCCAGTGCAGACAGCACAGGCCACGAACCCTGATTTTTCACGTCAAAAGAGGTTTAAGGTGCATCTGTTTTAAAAACCCCTTATGTTCCTGGAGCTATTTAGAAGTGCACCTCTCATTTCTTTTTGACACACTGTAATCATGGGGTATTTTATATAGACTGGGAAACAGCAGATCTATTTCCTCAGTTCACCACATTTTTAGTGAAAACATTTGAATGAATGTTTGAGTTCCCTTTATGCTGCTGCAATGGGTACCTTAATGTAAATAAAAATGAGGCAGAAAAACCTCTGGAAACAAAGACTTCTAGATATTTTTGACTATATATTTATTCTCACCGTACTTGTGCCTTTTCATCATAGCCTTCATGCCCTTCTCTTTTGGAAGCAAATATGAGTGTCTTGTGATAAAATGTATGTGATGTTATAAGCACATTTTCTGAAATTCTTACCCTCTGTTTCTGTAAAGCTGTTGCTTGTGTGTTTTTTCATTGGATCTCTCCTTGCAGCTCTATTTGTTACAGCTAAAAGAAGCCTTTAGAAGCACCACTGAAAATTTAGATGTATGTATTTATTGATCTTTGCAGACCTGTAACTAAAGAAACCCTTATTCTCTCACTTCAGAGCTATCTCTTTGTCTACAAAACTTAATGCAAATATTGATCTCTGGAGATCTTTGTCATTAGTTACCCAAATGTAGACGTTCCCTCCAGTTATGGGATACATTCCCAGTGCCATATGAAATATCTGACGAAACAAATGCAGGTGCTAAACCCTATTGAAATGAACAGAGAATCTCTGGCTTCCCAGGCTTACCAAGAGACCTTTCTTTGTGGCAAAGGAATTGGTTTTTGGCAGAGAGATTTGTTTATTGCAGTGGGACTTGGACAATGAGGGAACATCTAGGCTGGTGCAGCCAGGGAACATTCCTGGACACTTGCACTGGATCCTCTGTGCTGTTGAATGCTTAGCACATTGCACAGCCCTCCTTCTGCCAGTTGTGTTCTCCCAAACACTTCCCAGCCACGGGGCAGGAGTTCAGCCACTGGATCCATGGACAAATAGGAAACTAAAATTTGCCTTGCTCCTCACAGGTGTCTTTTTTAGCCTTGGAGAATCCATATTTTTGTCATTGTGCGTATAACTGTGATACAGTGAGCATGGTTAAGGTCTCCAGGCTAATCCCTTGCTAGGAAAGCATTCTCAGTCAATGAGATCGATTTTTATTTATTTATTTTTGTTTCTTTAATTTCCTAGATTTGTTCAGGACCTGTACATTTGTTTGTGCACTTTGTGTGGCAAAGTAAATTAAAGAAAATAGATGGCAGAAATTCCTTTGCCAACCACCTGCCTTGAAATCACATTTGAAAAACATATACATGTATTTATAAAACATCATAACTTGCCCGTGTATCAAGAGCAAGAAATCCCTCATGCTTTTAAGTCCCAGTGTACACTGTGGCTGTAGGGGAAAATGAAATTTCTTTCTAGTAATAAAAGCATTTGTGGTGATACTATTTTGGTGTGTTTGACAGAACCAGTCGTTGCTGGGCTTTTCAGTTCTGATGAATACAAACATTCTAGACATCCAGGAAATACCTCTGTACTTTTTCATAGCACCACGTAATCCTTGTCATTGCCAGATTTACTGCATTTTCTGTAAACAAATCCAGGTGACACAAGTATTGACGTCCATCATAAAAGCTGGGCAAGATCAGGAAGGAGGAAAACCGCCTGGACTTGCTGTCACTGAACTAATGACACAATTCTTAACTTTGGCCAAAAGCAGGCTTGGGAAACAAGGCTGATTTGTCAGAGCTTATCTTGAGCAGGTGGGACTTGGGGTGCGTTGAGGGCAGAGTTGTGGAATTGTTTCCACAAGATCACCAAACCTATCAAGTCAAGTCCCTGGAGAGTAGTGCCACTTCTTGTTTTTCTTAGTGCCCTTGTTCTTAAATGACAAGCAAAGATTTTAGAAAGGAACAGAAGAGCATGTAAACACACATAGAAAACATCGCTGTCATATTTTCCAAATTACTTTATTTATATCGTGTTTACAGCAGAAACTCGGTGCCAGTGAAGAGACACTGCATCAGACATTATTACTTATACTCCAGCTGCCAAGGGAAAAATTTTGTCAGTGGCCTTCAGTAATACTTGGACCAAACCCACATGGATGTGCAGCTCTCAGCATGATGTAGGGTGTAGAATGCAGCCTCTCTCACAGGTCCTCTGTTTCTGGAACAGGGTTGGACTCTGCAGGCTGAATGAACACCACAGGGATGTTCTCCGACGTCCATCCTTTCGGAGTCCTGTTGAAGCATCTTCTGGCAGCGAGGGGGTTGGCAAGGATCATGAATCTGGGGTCGTTTAGCATCAGCAGGTTATAATCTGGGACCTTGAATTTAACCAGCTTTGATGCTCTCTCAAAACCACCAAAGGGGGTGGCAACTCTGCAGATAGTAGAGAAATAAAAGTAAAATGTGATTTTAAAAGTACCTGTTTGCTTTTCCTCCCATGAGCTGAAAAGAACAGAAACTAAATGATACCGATTGGTCCCATTTCTTGTTTGTGTTTTCAAGCTTTGGGGAAAAGTATTTAGATTGTTTTTCTGGGAAATTCTCTTTAAGATCTGATTTATTTTCCCTTAGATAAAGCCTTCAGCCTTCTTTAAAATTTAAATGGGTGGAAGAGCCGAGAGCAAAAGATGTTGCAAGAAAACCTTGTCATTGGTGAGTCACAGTTACTAAACTTATTTTGCTGGTGATAAGTTGATAAGTCTGAAAACGTAGCTTGACACATTCTCTCTAGCAAGTGATTAGTTCAGGAAGTTCTCACCCCATTTTCTCCTCTCCCCAGTTGCTTGTTCCTCCCACTACACTGTATTTCAGCACCACATTGTACCAGTCAGAATGTATGTGGGTTGTGCTATAAACTTGGGTCACTTATGGGATCTGGGTTAAAGCAAGACCCTTCAAAACAAAGGAGCACTTTAAAATCCGAATTATTTCAGCAACCTGGTTTATATCGTTATGCTCAAACAATTGTAGCAATACAAGTGAGAAGGCAGTGGAGTGTAATGTGAAGCAGAAAGGAACAGCCAAAGACAACAGGCTCTGGAAAGGAGGGGAATGGGTGAGGACTTGATACACCAGCTTTGTTTCTGAAGAAAATGTTTATGTAACTAAACCCTGAACACTGTTGGGCCAGCGTCTTTCATGTTATTTAGATGTGAATTTTCCCTCAGGCAGTAAGCCTGAGAAACTGAAAGATAAGGAATACTAAGCTGGAAATGACTGTTACATGCATTTGCAAATATTTTAGAACAGTATTTCCTAAAACCTCCTGTGATTATTCTATATATGCAGGTTTCAGGCTGAAAAAGCACCTTGAGTTTTGCTGTCACTTTTTCCAGCCTCCTTTGTATAAACAAACCTATGTGCCCTGCATTTTGATCAGCTGCATGACTTTGCTGGGATATGTTCTAACCTGTTAAGAGTGTCAGATCCTTAAGGTACACATGAGCACCTGATTTCTGCAAAGCCAGATATAGTGGCACAGGAAAGTGATTTTTTTTTCTTGAAATGGATCTTCAACCAGCCTTGCTAGACTTTGTGTGTGGTACAGAACAACAGATCTGCTGGAATATAATTCCAGTGGCTCCAGGTGTTACAGCAGAAGCCCAGAGAAATTAATACCAACAGAAACTAACAGGTCACTTGAAGATCTGACTAGGATTTTCAGCAAGATAACAAAACCTAAGGAGAACTAAGTACGCACACAATGAAGAGATTAGTTCAGAAAAATGAATGTGTGACATAAAGGAAATGGTACTGCTCTGTCATTACATGGATAATTCACTGAATTTTGGTATGAGCAGCATTTGTTGAAGGGGCTGGTGTTAACTCCACAGCGTCAATCCTAGAGATATAAAAAAAATCACGAAAGCTCTGAGCAGGCACACTCGCTGAGAGAACACTCCTTGGGATTAAGCTCTAAAAATGCTTCTCAAATGAAGATAAGATGTTGCAACAGAGGCAGCCAGTCCAGGCATTAAACTCTCTTGAGGTCAAAGGAGATGTTTTATCCAAAGTGCCTGTGGTATCAAGCTTTTCCTGTGAAACTGTCTTCTAGGTCACAGTGTCAAACTGGGTACCGTATGATACCGATTAAAAGTAATTGCTTGGTAATTGGCACAGAGTGAATGTAGTGATCTACATCTCACCGGATAATAAAGATTGTTTTAATTGCTGCCCTAATTACCATGCACATTCTCACATTGTTGTGATATTTAATTCTCATTGATACGTGTATTAAAGGGATAATCCAAATAAAGAGTAATAATAGCTGTATAAAATGCAAAACAGTTCTATTGTCTAAAACAGCCTTCTTGTAGTACTTTTGGGTTTTAAATACAGCATGTTTCTGTAAGTAACAGGAACAGGAAGGTGTTTTATGGAAATTCAGATATCTTCTGTGGCAAAATACCTGCATGTAGTTCCTGTTCAAAGTCTGGCCTCAGAACTGTGCATTTCTGCATTATAGGCAGAGACACATGATGATTGACATGAAGGAGAGTACAGTAATTGGCTAATAGATGTTAATTTGCCTTTACAGCAGCGGTAAGTATATTTTTGTGAGCAATAACTTGTCTGACAACATGGTGTTGCAATGACCTCTGTTGTGTGCTCATCAGCTGTACCACTTGAGCTCTGATTCACTGTACAGAAGCCTGGATCTCATGCCTGAAAGATTCCGGTAGTCATTGCTCATAGTGAGGGTGGAAACACTGGTTCAGAGCCATAGGAAATGGCACCAGGAAGTGTACCAGATTGTTTAATATTCACTTTGCATATTCCTAAAAAGTAGGTGCATGATTTAACAATAGCAGGCACAATCGTGTTTATTTTTAGCTGTTGTTTTAGCAGGAGTCCTTTTTGTTTTTCCTTCTTTGGTCTTTCTTATTGAACATTATATTGTCTCAACTCAGGAGACTGCTTGCAGTTGATTATTTGGGAAAGTCTGAAGAAATGCTTTAACTGTATTAGATTAGCACCTTCAATTACATAATCACAAAAAAAGGTGAGTTTCGTGTTTTAAAATGGGACTGTAATTCATAGAATGTTCTGTTTATTGTTAATTCTGTGCAAGAAGGGGACATGGGAGCAAAGGACCTGATCCTGCAAAATGCTCAGGGCTTCATGGGAGCTTAGTGCAAGAGCTAATGCTAATTTCACAGAGGCGTGGAGGTGCTAAGGAGCTGGCTAAGCACCCGGCTTCCACTAATCTCACATCACTCCAAGTTAGCGCCCAAAATTCCTGGGAGACTCTGGATCCCAGCATTTTTATAATAGAGTTCGGAATCCATGAGTCAGTAAAAGCAGACCCCAGTCCAGACGGACTGGATTCCTTAGTGTTTTTGAAGGAGTCGTCTTTGGGAATTGAGAAAGCTGAGTGAGAATTTATCTGGTAGGAGAGGCAGAACTAGTCAGACTTGCTTGTCCTATGTGAGTAAGATGTAGTGCTTTGTATGTTACTCATAATCCTACCTCTGACATTTTATCCAGCTCCAAGAAAGCAGATGGAATATAGGTACTAATTTAACTAATATCATAAACTCCCCAGCAAATGCAGATTCCTGCTGCTTTCCCACAGATGATTACTGGGTGCTTCCACACAGGAAATCTTTCTACTAGTAAATACTTCTTCAATCCTAATAGGAATTAATCTCCGTGCTTTTAATCCGTGCAAGTGTGCATCTGTTCCAACACATCGGGCCTCCCGAGCTGCTGAAGTTGCGTTGCTTTTACAGTTTGTTGTGTAACAAGGAAAGCTGAGAGGAACCTGAAATGGCCTGTAAAGTCCGAGAGCTGCTTTAACAGGCGCCACTGGATGGGCCAGGAGGGATGTGAGGCCCGTTTCCCTTGGGAATCCTGTGCATCACACTCACTGTTAACCACACCCCCTCCTGACTAACCACGACTGTGCCGTGGAGAACAAACAGAGTGGCTCTTCACGGACTGATGAAGCAGGATGGAAAGCCTTGATAGATACCCTCGCTGATAACAAAATGGGGCTATTATATCCCACTCTAATTGCTTAATACAGTATCATTTGCTTTCTCTCCGAGACTGCAATTAAAGAAGTCAAGGATGCTGTGACCTAGATGCACAGAATGTCTTGGGATCTAGGCAGAGAAGCCCATTTCTGTTGCCTTGCTAGGCATCCAGTGTGCCCGCTGTTTTGAATCCCATAATCAGACACTCCCCTTTTAGCATTTTTAGGAGTGTAGGCACCTAAGTCATGGCTGTAAAATCCTCTCCAAGAGGCGAGTATCTTGGTTTCAATTTTGCCCATTCTCAGTTTCTTTTTGGATCTAGTCCTCCTTGCTAGGTCCACCAGGCATCCTTTCATTTTCTTCTGGATGTCAATTTTTTTTCCATGAGAAGAAGAGTTGTGGTGAATTATGTTTGTATGTTTGTGTTTTGAATTTAGTAATTTGATAGTCTGGATTTGGATTTATGTGCCAGGTTTTTATGGCAGTTACAAGGAAGAATATTGACCTTTTCCTTATATGAATGCATATATGTTGAAGAAGTTCTGACTGTGGTGAGCCACAGTTCTGCCATGTCATACACAGAGAAAATCCCCATAAAAAGAAATCCAGTGTTGTAAAGAGGACAACTAACAGAACATGGGACCACAGAGACAGCTAGAAATCCACAAAGAGGCCACCAGACACCATCTCGAGACACATATCCCTGTTAATGGAGTCTCTGTGTCCTGTCTGATGCTGTCCTTCACAGTAATGACCAGCATCTCTCTTGTGAGAGGGAGAGCTGGCTCTGTCTCCATGTATATGCATCTTTGGCTTTGTTTAATTCCTTTTCTCCAGTACAATAACTACAGTGCATAAACTGTGCTGTTACTGTTCCAGTGTTGGCAGCTGGGGCACATCTCTGCCACTTGTGTTTGCTACTTTGTGTGCTGAGAAGAGTGTGCCACACAGACTTAATTATTAACATGGCAATGTATGTTGCTCTTAGGAAATCAGAATTAGTGCAGTATCTGCTGGGCCAGTTTTGATGTTGAATTGTGTAATGTTTCAGCCCTTGCACTCATAGCTGACACTCACATCGACATCAGGAACACAGTGATGTCTGTGGTGCTTTTCTCTAAGTTGTGTTGCCACGAGCCATTTTCCTTTTCAATAGATTGCTGTCTGGAGTTTTGAGGGAGGGTTTTGCTTTGGCTCAGCTGGCTGGGACTCAGCAGGGGTTGTTTAGAGAAGATCTGTCCCTAACCTCAATAAATACAAATAGTGTAAATGGAATGAAAGAAAGCAAATGGCATAAATAAGAATCTGTTTTAAAACTTTAAAAACCCAGTGTTGTCCATGTATTTAGAAGTTCTACTGAAAGCCTTAATATACTAGTTACTAGTAAGTAAAGCAGTGTTTTACCTGTTAATTTGTTACTGAAGGTTATCAAAGATATAAAAACTGTTAAATGCCATAAAATGTGTAATCTGCAAACTAATCTGTGAGGGATTGATTGCAGGTTGAATTTCATTGTACTATCATTGCCTAAAAAGTGCAACATGTGTTTATTAAAAAAACCCCAAAACATGAGTAGTTTGCATTTGCAAACAAAGTTTTGACTGAGAGTTTTGTTTCTCTAATATTTATGTACTGGTACCTACTGAAGTCAACGGCAGAAATACTGAAAGGAATTTGAAGCCCTTATGTCCCATATATTGAGTCTATTGAATCTGATACTTTCTTTCCTTCAGTATTTTTCACAATTTATCTTACATTCCTGGTTCTAAAATTTAATGTTGGGCCCACACTTTAGAGATAGACTAGTTTCCTCCTTATTGTTCTTATTTGCCACTTGTGATCTCTGTGTGTGGTCATGTTTATGCGTACACTTGCAAACACAAGTGGGAGGTTTTTTTACAGCTGGTGGAAGGATTTTATTTCATAGTAATTGTTCTCTGCTCTGTAAATTCAATGTCCATTCAGAATTAATTACCTGTTAAAGCTCCTGTAGTCGGGCAGTTCTGGCTTTGCTTCTGGTGTAAAAAGTTTAGGATACAAAGCTTCCAGCAGCTCTGGATCATCCCTGATGGCTTCAATCCAGGGAGACTGGTAATACTTCGGCACAGCAGTAGTGTTGAACTTTTCAGGAGGAATTTCTTTCAGTGGTCCAGAATATCCTGCAAGTTAAAACCATTATTATGATACTTTGTGTTTTCTGCTTCCTTACCACCATCCTATGTAACTAGGAACTAACATACCATCATTCCTCAGGAAGAATGAAGAGCTGGGTCAAGTCACCTGGCCAAAGCTACACAGAAACAGAAAGCTGGCAGGGGGAATGTGTGGCCTTTTAGGCAACTGCTCCAAAATATTCTGACTTCTTTTGGGGCTAAGTTTGTTTGAGTTTTATATGAATTTGTTTCTATTGTAAGCATTTTGAAACTGGACTGTAGCTACACAGTGTTTGGGCAGAATTAAAAAGATGTTAAAAACCAGCCTTTTGATTAAGATAATTCTATAGTTTTGGGGTGACATTTTCCAGAACCATTAAAAGGAGTTAGGATCACAGTCATTATAGTGGAGTTTTTGATTTAAAATGTCCAACCTACTTGATTCTCTGGTCCTTTTCATCATCTGAAAACATGAACAATCAATTGTTCCCTCTGCATAATCATTTGGGAATCAGGCTTTGATCAGAATTTTGCTAAATAAATTAATTCCATATTCGGTGTCATTTCTTCTACAGCCAAGTTCAGTAGGACAGGAATAAACTTGAAGAATTAAAACCAGCAAGCAATTGACCAACTACGTGAGTTACAATATTTATTTGAAATACAAGGGAAATCTATTCTACCCTTTTACCCTCCCACTACATTTAACTTTTTCAAGTAACTCTACTTTCTTCTATAAGCTTAAGACCCCCTGTGGTTTAATATCTCCTCCTTTTGCCAGACCTCTTTTGCCTAAAGAAAGGCTTGAAGGTTTGTATCATGTCTTGGCAATGGAAATTCTCTCTGTTTGCATTGTATTTGCCCAATGGATGCCCTTAGCAGTCACTGACAGAGCAGCACTGACCTAGTTTGCATGGACTGGAAAAGGTCTGCACAAAACATGCATTGAGTAATTCTGAACAAAGAATGAATTTGTAAAAACCACGGGCTGCTCATGGATAATTCATAAACAGGAAGAAGGGCTATATCACTGAATAAATTAATTAAAACAAATTAGCCTTCTCTAGTCTTTAAAGAATACAAAATAAGGCCTTCTTGTAACTCACTGCTTTAAATAAAGCCAACAGTACCCCCACAGTTAACGATTTAAAAAAGAACAGTTTATGCAGCCAGAGGCAAATCCCTTTTAAAGTTACCCCTCTCTGAAGGTTTCTACCAAAACTTAGTGACTTCAGATTTACATTGATGGGTAACGAAACTACAATGACTGCCTTTCACACTCTTCAGCAATGTGTTGCATGTTAGAAACAAAGGTTTGGCAAAGAAAAGTCAGTATATTAATGTGGGTTTAAAATCGAGGATCTCTATTTCAATGTTTATAAGACCAATAAATATAGGAGCAATCTCTCTTGATATTAAGGTATGTTTTCAATTTAGGGAGAAGTAGTACAGAGGGTATGTCAGATCTTTGACAAATTAATAGAAGCAACTAAGAGCACCACTTTACATTTCAGTGAGAGATTCTCATTAGTTATCTGACTCAAATATATCCATTTGTAATAGTAAATCCATTAACAAATTCTGCTTTATCCAGAAGTGCTTTCTGTGCTCTGAGATGAGAGCTAAGTGTGTTCAGTGCCTGTGAGCTCCCACGTTACCTGGGGCAATGTTGTCAGGATGTGGTGGGCTCCGGGGATCAGGTGTGTTGGGAGGTGTCATTGGGGCCATTCCTTCCACGCTGAGCCCGTCCATTCTCACACTCGGGATGGGCTCCCCACGCTGCATTCCAAGGGAAATACACATCACTTGCAGGCAAAACAAACTGTGATTCTCTGCTGAGGGCTGGGGTGATCCTCCAGTGTACAGCCCAGACCTGATGCCCAGGGTATACAGTCCTGCTGTTTGGTACCCTGCTAGCCAGACAGCACTGCCCAGGATGTTCTGCCTGTCAGCCAGGAGAAGCAGCAGTTTCACAACTCTCTTACATTGGCTCTGTAACCAAAAATGACTGTTTTTTCTGTGTAAAGAGTGTGATCTGAGCACAGTTTTAAGTGTCTGTATTACAAGTGTTTGAACGTTTCATTGAAAGGATTGAAGGTGTTGTGAGGTAGGTCAAGAGGATTCCTAAATTAGGACCATCCACCTGAGCTGCCTGACATTTTCCTATGTTTGGGATATTTAAATATTGATAAGCAGTCTATGAAGAGGGTTCATGCTGTCTGCTGCTGACACCAATCACCACAAAATCTACCTGGGCATATGGGCGGTTCACAGCAAAGAGCTGCTCTGGTCATTTTGGCAGGGAGGCCCATAAAATGTGTCCCCACTAGACATTAAAAGCTGTTCTCTGCCAGACAGAGCACTCTTGCTACCCAAACATTCCAGAAATCTGGCAACTTTGAGCCCTGTGAGTTTCAAAGCACTGATTCTTCAAAGCGTCTCTTCCCCTATCAGTTGAAAACTCACTGCATTTGTTGAGCTGCTTTTGTTTGGGATTGTCTTTTCCTTTATTTGTAATAGAAATAACAACTTCAGTGCAGGTCACTTTCTGGAGGTTCATGATATGCTGTTATTTTCCACTCTCCTATCGGGTTATCGGTTCGAAGGAAACATCCAAAAGCTTAATCATTGTTGCTTAAATATAGAATTAGGGTCTCATAAGAAGTCAGTATCTTATTTTAGCTATGACACATAGGCTAAAAGCAATTTAAATATAGACTGGTTTAGAGTAAGAGTTTCTTGAAGTAGGAAAGCAAACAAATAATACTTGTTTAAACTTGAAACAACAAAAAAAACTATGAAGGCAGAATGTTTTTTAGTCATCCTGAAGTATGTTAGAAAGATTAACTTTGGCAGGCAGAATCATAAAGATGATGAAGACACCACCAGTGGTGGCTAAATAGACACTTAAGGGAAGGGAACAGGAGCCAGAGGCATCATTTTTTCATGTATTGAAATGTCATACTTGGTGTACACCATGTGTACTCTGTGTTTTTGGGGGTAAAAGTGGACCAGAGGGAAAGGGATCTGTCAGGCTGTAGCAAAATCATGGAAGAGCACACAGAATTCTGACAAGACTGATGATGTGCTCAGAATTTATCTGTGTAGCTTCTAATGCTCAGCAGAGGGAGAAATTGGGGGAGCAGTATTCATAAATGGGCTTCTAAATAATAGTACTTAATAGCAGCTATGGGTGTTTAATTGAGTTATTCAGGTTTTTTTTTAATGTAGGATTTCTTTTGTGCAGGTTTATTTTAAAAAGGCAGATTTGTCAAAGCTCAAACTTGATGCCATTTTATCCCTGAGTAATTTAATGTCTGTTGAGTGAGTGATCAAAGAAGTTTGAAATATCTGTACTGTATGAAATGTAAATTTCTTTTTTTCAGTTTCTGTAAGATGTCAATAAAAGCTAGTCGGTGTTTCATTAGTAAGTCAGTCCAAAATACTCACATTTCTTGGCTTGTTTGCTACATAGTGGTAATTTTCATATGTGTATTTATCAGATCTCCGCTGGCGTCTCTTGAAGAGTCTGGCTCCTCTGTTGCTGAGCGTGGAGAGTTCCTCTACCATGATATCTCTGGGCGTGCTGACCTTTTTTCCAAGGTTTAAGGTGGGTGAGACTGCAATACAGTGGGTAAGTACAAACCCTTGTTTGCTTTAAATGCCTGCTATTCCACCCCTTGCACCTGCAATCCAACAAGCTCTTAGTGCATACTCAGCCAACACGTAGCACAGCTTCCTAGGGGGTTAGTGGCATTAATCCTTCTTCCAGAGGTTTGGAGGAGAGCACTGAACACCACAAACCTGGTTTTTTGAAGGTGCTAAGCACCTCAGGCTCCAGATTTACTTCAGTTGAAAGGCATTCAGCTGTTACCAAGGTCAGATCTATAGTGTCCTACACACCCTGTCAACAGCAGACTAGTGAAAACTGGCTTTTCCTGAAACAGGGAGCAAAATCCCCTCTGACCCCAGGGTTCCCACGTCAAACCTTCAGTCAACTCTCTGTGTCCTGCATTGGATAGGTGAGAGAGAACCCCTTTTAAACATGCCTACCAGTTTCTTCTTGCTTATAAACGTTTTATTTTTAATTATGCTTTTAAATTCTGCTCACTTTTATAATCCACAGTATGTTTGGTCCTTTTAAGGGGAATTTGCATTAGAATGTCTCTATTAAATAGTATTTTAAAATTATTTTTAAACTAACTTTCAAAATAAAGCTAAATTGTGTGAAAACTGAGGGCCCTAACAAAGAATTAAAACATGCTCCTAGGAATCGATTCATTTAGAACATTTTAGTTTCTATTCTCTCTAAGAGGAAGCTGAAGTCCTAGATGCAAATTACTTTATTCACTACTTGGGAAGAATTCCTTCTCTGTCTTTGTTCACATTTTGGAGAATTTGAAAATGAGAATGCATAAACAAGGGAGAGGGAGATCAATCAGGGCTGTACACAGAGAATTCTGGGTGTCAGAATTCCTACTGGTCATCCTCATGGTGATGTTCTGGAGACTGGGGTGCTGGTGGCCCTGAGCAACCTATTGCTGAGTGATCTCACTGAATGTCCTCAGCCTACAGATAAAACTTGAACCTTGGAGTACAGTTACTTAAACACTGAAGAAACTGTTTCCTACTTGCTTATTTCTGCTTGGTATGTTGTAGAATTTAACAAATATAACAATAATTGGATCACATAGCAAGTACAGAATTTCGAAGGAAATAATTCCCATTGCCACTTACTTTAATACTTATCATTTTATTAGTTGAAGTTGTTCTCAGTTCATAAACTTCAGAAAGAAAAAGAGGAAGATACAGTATACTTTGAGGATTATATCAATGATCAAATATGGTTCTTTGATTCACTTATTCAAAGTCATATTCTGTTATTTCTTTAATAAGAAGACATTGTCTTTCACGTGTTCTTATGGTCTACGGATTTAAAATTCCGAAATTTGATGTATATTTTATTATTTTAAAATGAAATGAAAGCAAATTATACGTAAGGCACTATATCTTGCTTTCAGGGTAAGCACCCAGGAAGCCAAGTTTAAAATTAACATTACAAATTAATTAACTGCAAGAAGTACCTGATGCCAAAGTTAATAATGCATAATGAAGAGTTTCATTTTGAGAAAATGGCATGTTCAACCTGGCATGTGTCTCCCAGTGATGTTATATTGGAAAAACAAAACAATATGATGTATGACATTTAGAACTTAATTGAGACAGGTATATTAAATATTTAGCCAAAGTTGTGCAGACAAGAGTTTTCCATGTAGTAAATCAAACAAGTTGGTGTGCCCTGGAGAGCATCACTGTTGTTCCACTTCTGTTCATACTGATTTCAATTGAAAGTTTGCAATGGCTTTAACAGGAACAAGAGCAAGTTAACTGGATCAGGAGCTGGATCATGCACTTCTGCTTTAAAAATAGTGTGTGCAAGGAATCCTGACAACCTCGTGTTATTTAAGAGGTAGCTACAAAACAGAGAGTTCTTAACATGGGAGAAAATGACTCAGCTCACCCAGTGGAGCCCTATCAGGGACAGATAGTGGTGGGGGTTTGGCTCTGGGGTGGAGATAACCACACTGGTTATTGGCCTGTGACCTCAAATTTAGACCTCAAGGTATATTTTGATTTTAGCATTTCTCAAGGTGAGTCCACATTGCATACATACTGCAGAGCTATGGACTGTTGGGTGGTTTTGTGTTAGTAAGGAGTAAGACATTTGCCCCACAAATCAGCAACATTCCTTGTTTGTACACAGAATGGGTGGTATGCACACCCCCAGAGACTGTGGTGCCAAGGAGGTTGGAGATCTCTGCCCAAACCACTCAGGATTCTGCTGGGACACACTGGGCCTTATCTATTTTGGGCCTTGCTGTTCCCTTACATGCATGATGTTCTTGTTAATGTTAACTGAAGGCTCCAAGCTACTTTGTAAGCCACAGTTGTGTACTATTGTGTATCCAGGCAGCATCCCAAAATTGTAAGTGTGAAGTTCATTTGAATTCCTTGCCAGCTAAAATCTAATCATCTGTCTGGTTTTATGATGTGTCTAGGGATTGTTTCAGTGTCAGTGCAGAAAGGGTGATGAAGAATGAGAAAAGGAGGACGTTTAGAGGATGATAGAAAGAGAACATAAATGTCATCAGTGGATATTGTAAAATGATATTAAAAGTTTATTTAATAGTTTAATACTAACCTTAACCTTTTAGCTTAGTTTCTTTAATTTGTTCCTGCCAAATCCTTCCTGTCCTGTGCTTAAAATCAAAGCAGACTATATTTCAGTATGATTTATGTGGATCCTCCTGCATTCATTACCTAATACTCCTTTAATCGTTCAGTTTACAATCTTCTAATTACCTTAATCTTTACTATAAAGTTTAATAATGAATTTTAGATAGTATGTTTGTTGTGGTGTCAGAAATCAGACTTTTTAACTGTATCAGGAAAGCTAGTTAATCATGTAGCTACTGAAGAATGATTCAAGCAGTGGTATAGAGCTGGACATGAGGTTCAAGTGATGAACTCCCAGGGCTTCCTAAACATATCTATTTACATACATGTTTACCTCTCCCAAGTAGCCTCGGAAATGTTATGATTAGTCCAAGTCTGCCACTGTAAAACCCAGGGTTTGTGGATGTCCCTTTATCCACAACACTGATCTACTGCTGCAGTCTCTTTGAGACCATAGCAAGGTTTACAGTTGGTCTCTATTCCTGTTTCATGACTTGTCAGACTTCTCTAAAAAACAGAGCCATGTCCCACAACCCAGCAGATGAGCACTTCCAGGCATCTTGCCCACAGACTGGTAGTCTCAGACACTGGTGAAAAACTTGGCTGATTTTAGAGTTTACCAACAACTGTTCCTGCTACAAATATCTTTTAGCAAGGACTTGGAGGTTCAGTGTTTACCTGAAAGCATTATAATAAAAAGGGGCTGAAATAAAAATGCAGTAGGTAAGTTTTCTGTGTCATTCCAAGTCTTGCATTACAGAATCTTCTGTTGGTGTATCAGCAGTAGGAGTTTCACAGAGACTGGCTTAAACTGTACATTTAGTTTTTACAAAATTACCAGATGCAGGACTGTCATTAAGAATAGTGATGCAGGAAGACAGCGGTTCACCTTCCAGATCTCAGGTGAAGCTTGGTGAAATAACCATTCAAGGCAAAACAAAATGTCAAAAACTAGTAGAGCTGAATTTAGCAATTTAAAAGCCAGATTTCTCCTTGATTTTCCCAAGACTTGTTCAGATTTGGTCCCACAGAATTAGCTTATACTTTGTGTGACTATGGCTTTGGTTATTCTGTTTGCAGGCTCACTTCATTGAGCCTGTACAGACTCTTTTTTCCACCCATTTAATGGGATTTTTTTTTCTTTTTAAATTTAATATCCCAGGCATCCAAAGAAGATGCAAAAATAGAATGTACACTGAAAGGGTTAGTATTGCCTTCAGTGGCCACATATCACAGCCTGTCTTGCAGGATAAGCTGTCATAACTATGTGTATGAATCTTGACAGCAAATCTGATAATACGTAAATAATAAAAGGAAAGATTATGTGAGGCAAATGCTAAGCATCAGCACAGATTATCCAGTAACACCAGTGATGTCAGGGGCTGTATGGTGCATTTATTAGTATTGCTATGAATAGTAGCAACATTTACCATCTGAAATGCCTGGTTCCAAACAAACATATGAAAGACCTTTTTTTTTTCCTTTCCCCTTTTGCCCTGAAGAGCTTACAGACTATTTCAGGCACATATAGTGCTTGGGTTTACAGTACCAAAAAAAGGAGTTCTAATGAAATCTGGAAGGGCAGACTGGCTTTCAGACTTGAGTGCATGTTCAGTGGAAGTAGGAAAGAGGTATTTGCTTAGGAATAGAAACTGCAGGAAAAAAACCCTCTGCAAATACCAGAAGGAGCTTCTTTTTGTAAAATCCATGTGTCTCTTATCCTACTCTTCCTGCAGTTGCAATGGTCATTGAGTGAGTGCAGAAACCATCCACAAATGCTTTGGAGCAAAAGCCCACCAGAAATGTTTTCAAAACTGGACTTTAATGTTCAGGGTTTCATCCTGAGCAAGCAGTATAACTTTCATAAATTCTAAACATTAATGGAGCTTCCTGTTTTTCCAGTCAGTCTTATGGGGTGCTTATCACTTTTAGAAAATTGATCTTTTATGTAGAAGGTAAAAAGGTTTCATGAGCAGCATTGGAAGGATCTCCAAAAGCATCCAGCACATACCTAATGAAAGCCAAGCAGATCTGTATTCCCAAGTGAGTTCGTTGCTTCTTAAGGTGTCAGACTAGAAGCATAACTTTTAGAACCTTTTTTAGAAAATCAAGCAACCTTCTCATAAAAGTGTCTGCATTTTCCTCAGTGCAACAACAGAGGAGTGAAATTTCTTTCATGTAAGATTGACTGGTGGCTGTGCATTAGAGAGACTTGCCAAGTGCTAGTAAAATGTGTTAGTTACAAAGACAAAGTTGGAGAGGAAGGAACAGAGATGTAAATATTGGTTTCAAACTTTTTTATCATTCATATTAAAAAAAGCAGAGTGGAACATTAAAAAACAAAAGAGTGGGCACAGGTCAGTATGTTTCTGAGATGATAGCCTTTTAAAATGGAATGAAGTCATGTTATTAACCCCAAATAATGTTCTGAAAGGCTATCCTAGCAGAATGTACATCAGCTGTTAGATTACTTCATTCCTCCACAGCAGTTGTTCATCTGAAAATAGCTTTCAAATGAAAAGAGGCAACTACAAAAGGATTAGTTACCATAGGCAGCATGATACTCCCACAAGATTATTTATGGCAAAACACCCAGAGACAAAGCTGGAAGAGAGTTAAACTCTATGATTAAAAAACTCTATTAGGGAGGGCTGGGGGACA
The DNA here is from genome assembly GCA_035047865.1 of Dendrocincla tyrannina. Taxonomy (NCBI): domain Eukaryota; kingdom Metazoa; phylum Chordata; class Aves; order Passeriformes; family Dendrocolaptidae; genus Dendrocincla; species Dendrocincla tyrannina. Next base: position 3,682,308 of record JAWWMP010000132.1, on the reverse strand, counting down.
TTGCATATGCAGTAAGCTGGGTTCAGTGCTATACCATTTCTGTGTATTTCATCCATAATGGCTGATGCTTGTTCTTTCCTCTCTTTGATCAGGGCAGAATCTGATAACATTGTGATTTGCTGATACGATTTGTCCTTGCTGGAAAAAAACCAACACATTTTGAGGTTGTTGAGCCAGCGCACACAATTTCATTTCATTTTGGCCAACTTTCATTTCCAAAAGCCTATTCAGAATGGCTGAGCAGGGAAGATAGGTATTTCTGACAGAGAAAGACTGCACTGCAAAATGCACTGGCAGCCCTTGCTTGCAGACAGATGTTAGGACATGTTTTGATGGACAGAAGGTCCCAAGGAATGGACTTGGAGTTGGCTGCGTAAATTCTCCAGCATAAATCAGTGTCAGTGGCCTAGGCCTTCTCACATCTACATATTATATTAAAAGATGTAAACTCATAACTCATTTTAATTTACATCTTGGTTTATGATTTTAGAAATGTTACACTTTGAAATTTGTTAATCTAGTAAGACTTTGAGGAGCTGAACAAGTTACTCTGGCATCCTTAAAGGAGGTGCATTTCTGACCAAGTAAAAAAAAAACAACACCTTTTAAATTGCAGAGTCAAGAGGTTACATAAATGTCTTTTCTATGACAGTTTGTAGGACAGACAATGTCAAAACATTTCAGGAAACAACACACTTACCCTAGTGTTTTGTTGTGCAGATAAAAAGCGGTCTCAAGGCTTTAGCTGAAGCTTCAGGAGTTAGTTATGCATGGGGATGACCTGCCTGGTCCCGGATGGTTTGTACCCTGGTGCTTGGATCTGCATGGTACCTAGTACCGAGGCAAACTGGGGGCTGATCCTCTTCAAAGGGGTTGGCATCCAGCTGACATCAACTGGTTATATTTAGAATCAAACACTCTAGCCACTCATATCTTCCTGGCAAAAGAAGAGAACAGAGAAGATTCAACTGCACCCACAACAAAGAGAGTTTATATCCCTTTCAGAGCTCATTGGAAGATTTGGTGGAATGCTCCCCTCATACTTGCACAGATCATTCTCCTCATCTCCTCCTCACCCCTGAGAATAATAATCTCTGTGTTACAAGCAGGGAAGAGACATTTAAAAATAAGGTGTTAAATATATGGATGGGCAAGACTATATCGGATGAGAATGGCATGGGCTAATCCTTCAGTGAAAGATGAAACCGTGCTTCAGTAGGAGCTGATGGCTAAAGTCAGTGGCAGATGGCTGATCTACAGAGTCTGTTCTGAAAAAGAAATGAGATTTTTTTCAGTGTTTTATGTGCTAGGGAGTAATTGCTCAACAAGCACATGCCTCACAAACTGTTACTGAAAATCCCTTCGTTTTCTGTGTGTGTTAGGGACAGAAACCTGCAGAAATCTGAAGCTTATCAAATCAGTTTATCAAAGAAATGTGTGATATGTAGAGCACAGATGTTTCGTGACAGCAACCAGCTTTGGGCACAATAGAACAGTGGCAGAAGGAAACATTCCCCCCTTACCTTCCTGTCTGAATGCAACTAGATGAATTATGGGGCAGTAAAAGCCAGGTGAAGTTTTGGCATTTCCAATTTGGATCTGAGTTTTTTCTAGGAAGTCCTTTTTCTTGTGGGAAATGATGGTCTTCTTTGTCTTGGAGGATTGATCAGAAAATTGCTCCTATCCTGATAAGACAGCAGTAAGGGATTCTGCCTGCAAATGGAATGTGGGGAGTAATAAAATGCACCAACACAATGTGCATAACTTTTCAAGCAAGAAGCTCTCTGAGACAGATAAAATGTGTCTACCTGATGCAATGTCCTGATAGTGTGTCTATCCCACGACCAAATGGCATTGTTTTCCCCTCAAGCTTTCTATTCCCAGGCTTAGCTTTGCCAAGTGTATTTCTGAGATCCGTGGCCATCTCTGCCCCAAAGAAGCGATCATTTTAATCCTCACCATCAGAATTTACCTGCTGCTGTTACTCATTGCTGGTCCGTTTCTAGTTTTTGTGCTTGGATCAGACACCTTCAACAGTACCAACTATCGTGGTCACAGTCTTGGCTGAATCTTACCTAGATGTTCAACTGACAGCCAAGATTGGTCTCAGTGGTCTCAGCCAACCTGTCAAGTGGGATGGAAGGAGAGCCTGTCAGGGATTGAAAGCTGCTTTCTTTATAATGCTCAAAGAATTTCAGGGCCCACATAATACACCAAGTTGCTGAAACATCATTCATATATATACATGACTAGTAGAATGTCCATAATAACAAGTGAGGGTTAAGGAAGGTGAAAGAATTACAGTCCCATGTGTCATCATCACAAAATCAAATCTTCCATTTCAATGAGAATAATTATTTAACTAGTGGCAAACTAGGATGATTAAGCCAGGCTGTGAACAAGGACAACATTTACCTGTCTCCTTCCTTTAGGTCATTTTTGTTTAACCAGACTTTTCCTTTTGGTCTGGTCTTTTCCAGCACCTTGTGGGCTCTTTCCCACCACACTGCTTCCTCTGAATTGCATAACTGACCAGAAAGAATGGCCAGGTTGGCAAGTGGAAAAGGACTGAACTATTTCTCACTCATTTTCTTTCTTTTTATGTCCTCTTCTCTTCTCTTCTCTTCTCTTCTCTTCTCTTCTCTTCTCTTCTCTTCTCTTCTCTTCTCTTCTCTTCTCTT